>RCHF01000114.1:0-71616 GCA_003987895.1 Neonothopanus nambi
CTTCCCGGAAAATTTGGGCTCGAAGAGCTTGAGACTTCGGTTTGTTGACCATAGACTGGGGCTGCTGTCACAAACGATGAGGGAGGTGACTTTTCGTGCCCTGTTGCGACATCTTCCTTTTTTGGATCATTGCCGATCAAATCCTTTTGGGAAGCGTGATGTGACACCAATAGCTGCTCTCCACCCCGACTTCTCAATTAATGACCTTTCCTTACACTTACATCTTACTGTATATATCTCTATGTATTAAGATAGGTCTGATCTTCATTGGAGTACCCTAATCCTGACATCTTTGTGTTCAATCCAAGTTTATGACATAGTTAACAGCTCAGTCACCAATACTTTGTAGTATATACAATGAATGCTTCAGGTTATTCTTTGTGAAAATATTCATTATTATGTCAATACAGTAATTACAGCAATGGAACATGACTCCGAGGCCAATTGTGCATGTATAGACTCATTCCGAGGCCACTGTTCAAAGGAGGTAGGATGTTCGAAGGACGTGGGAATGACTGTATGTTCGTACGTTTGGAATTTGACCGGTACATAAAATACCCTTGGCATCCGAATAGGCCCTTAAGCATTACCTTCGTTGTAATTACATCTCAAATGGTTCTAACAAGGCAGCAATAGCCCATGACATCCACCGAAACGAAAGAATGCCATTCCAGAGTGCTGCCACGACATCCAGGTAGGGAACATGTAGGTGGCCTACACTGTTGATGTAATCCTTTACTCTAGTTTTTATGGGTAGTGGGAATGAGTGGGAAAAAAAGAGACTTGGTATAGAAGACAGAAGTGGAAACATAAGCAAGGTGACTCGTAGGGTGGTAAATAGAAAGAGTCTGTATTGGTGGTAAGGGACTAAGTAGGCCTAGTGTGATTAAAAGTAAAAAAGGACAAGATACTTGTTTGGACGAGACACCATACCAACGCAAGGAAATGAACGACAATGACTCTAGCGAGTATCAAAAAATGGAAGATAGTTCGTTATTAAGAGAGCCAATGTCCTGACAGTTTATACTCTGATCACTTAAGCGAGCAAGGCGAGGACAGCAGCACCAAGAACACCAGCAGCACCCATCTGGACAGCTTGGGTGGAAGCAGCGTTGCTAGCCGAGGAGGTGGAGGCGGAGGTGCTAGCGGAGCTGCTGTGCGAGCTAATATGACATCATGAGAATAAGCATCAAAAGTAACAAAACTGAGACATACGCAGAGGCGGGAGTAGTGCTAGTGCCAGAAGCCGCATGGGAAGTGGCAGAGCCAGTAGTGGATCCAGCTGCAGTAGTGCTGGCGGCAGAAGAAGCAGCACCAGAAGAAGCAGCGCCAGAAGATGCGGCGCCCGAAGTTGTGGGGGCAGCAGAGCCGCCGCTGCCAGATGCAGACTGTCCAACACAGCTGCTGTCCGCTACAGAGAAAGTCAGACATATGCATATAAGACTACTGAAATGTACATACAACTGCTCTGAATAACAACAGCTGCGGTCTGGCCGAGAGCACCAGTGCTATCACGAATTTGGAAACCAACGGATTGACCTAAATGAAAGATTTCTTAACCATACTGTACAATACAGACTGATGTTCAAAGTGCCTACCGGAGGCGATGTTCACGTCCCAGGTGAAGGAGGTACCAGATTGCTGGCCGAGGTTCTCAAGGGTGGTTCCAGGCTGGCCATCAGGGAAGATGCTGGGAAATAACTCTTCAGCTAATGTTCAAGGGGAAGAAAACTTCAACACATACCTCTAAATAAGAGAAAAGAAAAAGGCGGAACGCAAAATTAAGGTCTAGAACTATGGAGGGAAACGTTGACACATACCAGGAAATACGGGGCTGGGGGTTCAAAATATCAGTATGGGGTAATAAAACGGGACATGCGATAAAACGCACATTGACCCCCAGTCCAGGAGAGAAGGACGGGCTCGCACTGAACCAAGCTCGCGCTGGAAAAAAAGGTTTAAGAGGTGAGCTGCGGATGGTTGCGAGACAAAAAAAGGAATTTGTCCTTACGGGGTGTTGATCGTAAGCTGGCCGAGGGCACCAGAGACGAAGAGTGCGACTGCGGAGAAAGAGAGAACGGCTTTCATCGTCGTTGGCGAGTAGAACAAGGTGGGTTCGTCGTAGAAGGCGTTGAGAAGGGAAGAACAGTCAAACAAAATTCGCTTCCCATCAGCTCACCTTTTTAATGGGGCCACGCCACCCGAGCTTTGTTTGGCGCCCAAACAATTCTGTCATCCCAACGTATTTTCATCACCGGTCCAGAACAACGCCAAGCTCGCTGTTTAGAACGTTGTCCACGACCGAAATTTAGCTCAGCTCACTGTCTGTGCGCCCTAGAGCGACTTCTCGGGCGTTTGTCTCTGTAATTTGTCTCTGCGCAGTCAGTCGCAGCAAACAGGAATATTTATTTTTTTGTATTTTAAATTTATGACGGTCTGATCGCTTTAAGCGGCTTTTAAAAATACCCAACACGTGATTTTATCACCGTAAAACATGTAAGTCAGCCAAGAGCCCAAAATGGTCGCTAACCCATTCTCTACCCTTCTCTGTACGCAGTCCTTTTCCAAATACATCTGGCTTGCTCACTGTGAATCCTCGCTCTGGCGTGTATACCACTTTGTCCAGTCGTCCTGGTGGAAATTTCTGTGTTTCGTGCTCTGACTGATATCCCCAAGTATAGCTCTCTTCTTCTCTCTCGTTTTTCCTAGGTCTACCAGGGTCGCGTAGTCCCTCTCTGTCGATCATGGAATCGTGATCAAGGTCGATAGCGTTGAAGTCACCTGCTAGGACTCCACCATCCACTTCCTTGTCGTCGAGCAGTCTCCCGCACAGCTCTAGCTGCAAAGGTCTGTACAGTATTCCTGCCTCTGCGAGCGACTCGAGATGTGTGTTCATCACTCGAACTATCATCTCTCCTCCGGCTGAGTCAAGAGCCTTGACTTTCACGTCCGTGATGACTGCCGTTCTTTGCATATCGGACGGTCCATACTCGAGAATACCCGCGTGAGCAACCGATAACGACTTCTCGATCAATGTTACGTTGCCGTACAGATTAGGAGAAGGCCACTTCGCGCTGTTAATTGGAGTGACATGGAAATATTTCCGAACCCATTTACTCCTCAGCAGGATTGGCAATGCTTCAGCATTGACCTCCTGCAGTAGCACAACGCAAGGCTGCGGAGGATAGTCGAGGACCTCATTCTCCAGGTGTAGCAGCGCAGCCTTCATCCTCCCTAGCACATTCTGCGACGAGAAGTCGACATTCCACGTCACAATTGCGAAGGACCAAGGCAACGTGTACTCCGTTTCATCTCGCTCCGAGACATGCTTCCAACAGCTTCTACTACTGCTGAAGCGGTAAATTTTCACGTCCTGTAAACGACTTTGCTTCGTTACGGCTGATAATGCGGGTGGGATATAGTTCGCCCAATCCATTTTTTTTCTCTTCGCTGCTATGTATGCTACAAAACGCGATAGAGAATAGTAATGCGATTGGATGAGCGACAATGATGTGTTCCTGGGGTTCGATGTCGATGTAATTAATGGAAAGCGATTGTTAGAATCACCAGAGGTACGTAGGAGCTTGGAGGTATCTTTATATCGTGCATGGGAGTTTATGGGCGAGCTGACATGAGCCTTGCAAATTGCCCGGGTTCATATAAGTGAAGAGATATGCTACCGGCCACCCGTTCGACACACCTGGGCTGCATCACGAGTGCCGGCTTTTACGGTGGTTCTCATACATGAGGCAGCCCTCCTTCACCAAATTTGAGCACGGAACAATCTAGCGAATCAGACAAAATGAGATCTCCCGTGGTTAGATCTGAGTCACACAAAGGTTCCAAAGGTCCAAAGGATATGTCCCGATACGAGTTGATATGGCGCTCACAATTGACGCTGCTCCTCCAGGCAAAGGAGGAAAGAAAACTGCGAGAAAAGACAGAAATAGTGAACGACCATCGATATTGTATTTTAGCTCAGACGCTTTCACAAATCCCAAATGCTGTATGTACAAATATCCTCGATTTCAAACGCAGTACGAAATGATGAATAACTTAACACAATATCGGTGGTGCACAGTGGTGCACTTAGCTCGGATGCTTTCACACAAACCCCTATGTATAGTGTACAAGTATCCTCGATTTCAAATGCAGTGCAGACTAGAACCCACAGAAAAATCCATGCGTATATCTACAGCTCAGCATTCGCCTTGCGAATAGTGCCCTCGTCCTCTTCAGCAGGCTTCTCACCAAATGCACGCAAAATATTAGACTTGATCTTGATCTCATCCAACTTCGTGGGTGCGAGATTGCGCTTGCTGAGTATGCTCTCCAACCTGTATCAGGTACGAGATCCCAGGTAAATGGCGGAGCATCGCGGCAAAATCCACAAAGTAGGCCCGCATGAGTAAGGCATGCGTTGGACATGGGGCAGCATCCAGATTCCACCAAGGATCCAGATGGTTAATCGATGGTGGCGAGACAAAAGTCATTCACACCGAAGCATAAAGATAGTGGATTGAATTCCAATAAGATGAGTGATTAGAGTATTTATCAGTACAAGCTCTTTCAACATGACAGGAACACGTACCGCTTGGCTTCCTTCTCGATATAGTTCTCGGTGCCATTAACCATCTTCTCCATGACACGTAGGTAATGCTTCGAAGCATCACCAACAGAGGACGAAAGGAGAACAGCCTCCTTGTAAATAGAGTCCCTCAGGTCAGCAGATGCAATGAAAAATTTGCTTGCAAGAGCGTCAAAGTCCGGAAGTCGGCCAGCCTGGAAAATTGTGGTGCGTTAATAAAAGCATAAAGCTTCGGGAGCACAGAGCCGAAGACAAAGGAGGGTTAAAATTTCAAAAGAATCGTTGTCTCGGTCAAATTGAAATTATTAATACAGGGCTCAATAGGCGAAGGTAAAGGGAGGTAAAGGGTAGGTTAGAAAGACTTCTTACCGCATCGGTTAAACCTCCACCAACAGCGCGAGAGGTGCCGCATCGTTCATTGAGGAAGTTGACAAAGTCAGCCTCAGAACGACCACCCTCGTAGCTCTCGCCTTCTTTGTTGTCCTTGGAGAAGAACTTGATAGTAGGGAACCCGGAGACTCCGTATTTTCGGGAAAGGTCTGCGTTCTTCTTGTCATCGCCATCTACATTAGCAACAACGCACTGCAGGTAGAACTATGGGCGCCAACTCAAAGCAAGAATGTATCATTACATTACTTACGTTGCTTTCAGGCTTGAAATCAATCGCAACTAATAGAAGCCCATGAGCGCTGAGTAAGATTAGAAAGGAATTGACGGCACCTCTTTCGTACGCAGGTTTCATAGCTTTGCAATGTCCGCACCAGGGCGCCTAAAAGACGAACGCATGAGATAAGAATTGAGTAGCTGACTGCTGTAAATTCTCACAGTGAATGCAACGAGGACATCTTTAGATGGATCCTGGGGTTTGGAATGAGCATCTACTTATCATTATACCTGGACGTGTGACAAACCAAAGCGACGCTGTTGAATGTACTGTAATCGAGGACGAGGTATTCCGGTGGAGGTGGAGGTTTGATGTTCGATCTCACATTAGATTTCTGAGTGACACTGAGGAGATTGTGAGCATATACATCAATTCGTATTTAAAGAAATAGAGACTAACGTTTGCGCCAGACTGTCAAGATCACGACCGGACTCAAAAGGCTCCATGGTCCCATCACCAGAGAACCATTTCAAAGCTGGGCCCTGCTCAGTTTACATCAACAGCTCACTGCGGCAGAAAGACTCACTGGGATAGCCTGTGACGCCAAACTTCTTTGCTAACTCCTTGCCTACACCATCGGCATCAATTTTGGCAATATATACTTTATCCTTGGCATGTGCATAGGCATCCGCTAGCTGCTCATAGGTAGGTGCAAGGTTCTGGTTTGTACAGTATACATGAGTGCCTGAACATGCCAAAATAGCACGCGACTTACTTTGCAGTGTCCACTACGCGAGACACGTCAGTTCCCAAGAGCGCGTACGTTTCAAGTATCGGAGTATGCTTACCACCAGGGTGCAAAACTTTCCAAAAAAATTCAATTACTGACACGAAAAGATTACTCGAGAAAGAAATCACTTACAATTCAACGAGACCGGGCTTGCCTTGTCCAACGACATCATCCCAAATATCTGGATTGAGGTCAATAACATTGGAGGCGCTGACCCCAGCCACAATGGCTGCAACAAATAATGAAAAAGTGAGTCTCATGGAAGAAAGAAAGAGGGAAGATGTAATACTAGAAATCTCCACGTCAGTCTCCTGAGGACCTGTTAGCGGCTATGCGCTGACATAACACAAATCTTTCTCACTATACCGACTCGGCTTACCATCGGTTTCTGTTATCCGGCTTCTCAAAAGTCGGCAAGCATGAGCACTAGCTTTTCGATATCCCACAACATTCTCTGCTATTGTACATTGATAAATACTATGTACCGGTTCATGGGCAGTTCATGGGCCAGGGCATTGAGCTGCAAAGTGGCGCCATCAGTTCCATCACGTGGAAGAAAAGTTTTTTTGCATGAGCAATCAAATCAGTCAGCTTTTTCCAAGTACCTCCTCGTCTTTACTCAGCAAACCTAGCACATAATAAAAAGGTTCTATACCCCTCGACTTTCTTTAATTACTACCTTCAACACTTACCTATCCTTATGGATCATCACGAAACCGATAACGAACCAAACGTCGAGGAGGAGGAGCAGTTCATAACCGAAGATGACATATATGCAGAGGTTGCGGACGATGGTGACCACCCGATGGATGAAGATGAAGAAAATGAAGCAGGAGACACTCTCGGGGAGTTACAAGCAGGATCTTCCAGATCGGGGGAAGACAACTCTGTGCAAGCCTTTCCTAATCACCAATCATCTGTCTTCGCGGTAGCCGTACATCCCACGGAGCCTCTCGCAGTATCTGGAGGGGAAGACGACTTGGGCTATATATGGGATATCACTGACGGGGAAATAATCGTAAAACTTACTGGGCACAGTGATAGCGTATCCTGTGTGGCGTGGAGTTCGGATGGCGAAATTGTTTCTACTGGCGGTATGGATGGAAAAATTAGACTCTGGAGAAGAGTCGGAAAGGAAAACTATAGAACCTGGGAGTTCCTAACGGAACTTCAAGGACCAGATGAAGTTATGGTACGTGACGGCGCTCTAATCCGATCTGCATATTTCAATATAATAATTCATAAAGTTCTTGAGATGGCATCCAAAAGGCAATGTTCTTCTGGCTGGTTCAAATGATTCTACACTTTGGTTATGGCAATGTAAGTGTTCATGAGCAATTCCCATTGTTCCTGCGACCTCACTGCCTTGTACATTCAGTACCGTCCGGAAACACTATGCAAGTGTTCGCAGGGCATACAGGACCTGTTCAATGCGGTATTTTCACGCCCGACGGTATGTACTGAATTCTCACGTACAGCTTTAGATCTTACCATTAACTCTCCTTCTCAGGCAAGCGGATTGTCTCTGCTTGTGGTGATGGTACTTTGATCCTCTGGGATCCTCGATCGCCTACCCCTGTTTTCAAGTTGACCCCGGACGATGCCCGTTTCAACCTTGATGGGATCACATCGCTTGGTGTTAATTCATCCTCTACCTTGGCAGTCGTTGGAGGCGCTGCTGGAGGTGTGCGAGTCGTCAGCCTCACCAAGGGTGATGTTGTCGCCGCTCTTGGTGGCCATACAGAAGGAGAAAGTATCGAGGCTGTCGAGTTCCTTGATTTGGCAGGTACTGGATCGGGCCCAGGGGTAGCTGCTACAGGTGCAACCGATGGCAAAATCTGTCTGTGGGATTTAGCTACCATGCGTCTCCGTGCCACATTAGAACATGAGGTATTTAGACGTTTCTTAGACGTTTGAGTGTATCTATCAATGTCATGGGGCGCTAATCACAACTTTTTCTGTTTTAGGATGCTGTGACAACACTTCTCGCGGTTCCGCAACCGAAGACCCATCTTTTAGTTTCAGGTTCAGCGGACAAGTCTTTACGAACATGGGATGCCCGGACCGGCACTTTAGTCCGGGAACACAAAGGTCATCAAGGTCCGATTTTAGGTGCATCACTTGGGCTTGGGGGAACCGTGATAGTTAGCGCTGGAGACGATGGAGTCTGCCTTGTGTTTACCACTGAAGCTACAGAGGACGATTAGAGCAGCATGCAAGCCAGAGACTCAGCACGACTCGGGTTTCCTTGGTAGACCTGTATGGCTTAGATCACTTTCGTGTTGTCGTCGCCCGTTGTATTCTATGGCTATGTTAATGTTGGTAATCTCTTGGATGATGAGACCAGGAACGGATTGCACGAATTCACACGGAACAGTTTTCTCGGTCGCGTTGCTTCTCAACAAGCCTCTTATTACGACTGTCGATAGGCAAGTCCCAGCTTTGATCTCTACCGTGATGTTTGTTGCCCTTTCCTTACAATTGCTTACAGACTGCTGACAGACCGCTTAGTTTGACATTAGAAAGCATATGCGTGACTTTATATTCTATCATCTCAACGTGATCAAGTGAAGATGTTGCCAAGATTAAAATGTATGTATGAACGTTGCTGGATTAGCTGCCACAGCAAGACATGCTCTGTTATATAAATGATTTCAGGAAAAGCTGGATTTCCTCGTCCTCTCAGGTTCACTCCCGGTGACACTTGTTGTCTTTTACAGTCTTTCACGAGCCGAGCTCGCCCACACACTCTTTGCCCTTCCTTCGAACGCGGTCGCCAGTCGACCTTTTTGACTTTACTCATTCTTTTTCAGCCTCCATTCACCCTTGCATCAAGTAAAACACGATGAAAGTGTCTGTTACGTCCGTTTTCCTTTCGGTTGCTCTTGCTTCCTTGGCCTCTGGGAGCCCTATCTTGCGTAGACACAAGAAGATGCAGATGAACAGTGCTAATGGAACATCTTCCGGAGCAGCATACTGTAATCAATCTATCTTTCACTTCCGCTTTCTTCCTCTGATCGTTCTTCCAGTCATCACCAATGAACAAAGTGGCAACTTTGTCATCGCCGCGGACATTGGCGCTGATGGACAATTGGTGAAGACTTCTTCTGTACACGACTGATTCAAGAAATGCTGATGGGGGATTTATAGAACCTGCGTCAAGCTGTCTCAACAGGCGGTGTTGGCCGCCACGGCAATGACGGAGGTGTAAATGGCCCCGACGGTCTGTTCACACAAGGTGCTGTTAAAGCCAGTGCAGCCTCCAACATGCTCGCTACCGTTAACGTACGTAGGAGTTCCAAAATACCCGGACCAACTTGCACTGATGGCAAAATTTTTTCCAGCCTGGTTCAAATACATTGTCGCTATTCAGCATCAACCCATCCAACCCAACCGACATCAACCAGGTCGGAGAGCCGATTGGGAGCGGAGGTGAATTCCCTGTCTCTCTGGCATTCAACAAGGCAGGAGATACTCTGTGCGCATTGAATGGCGGGCAAGTGAACGGCGTCAGGTAAAGAAATCCTCTCGAAGTGTTGTTAGAATCTCACGCTAAACTACAAATCGCTATCGCTCCAGCTGCTTCAAGGTTGATCAGACCCAAGGACTTGTGTCCCTTGCGAACACCAACCGATCCTTAAAACTGAACCAGACGACCCCTGCCACTGGTCCTGCGGGATCCGTCAGCCATGTCATCTTTTCAGAAGATAACTCACAGCTCATCGCCTCGGTCAAGGGTGTCCCACCCACCCCCGGTTTCCTCGCTGTCTGGGACGTCGCCTCTGACGGATCGCTCTCTGAGGATTTCCAGACTGTTGCTCCCGGAGCGGGCGGGCTTCTACCCTTTTCTATGACGGTTATTGAGGGAAAGAACGCGATATTGGCCACCGATGCAGGTGTTGGTTTCGATATCTTTGACTTCAACTCCAATAGCACGAGTGGATCCAATGGATCCTCGGTCAACCCTATTGATGGACAATCTGCTACCTGCTGGTCTAGTTTCAGCCCAAAGACAGGAAACTTTTACCTCACTGATATTGGAACGGCGATGGTGACCGAGGTGAACGTCGACGATAACTTGAAGGGGAGCATTGTGAAGGTGAGCTCACACGACTTTATCCGTGTCTTCTGTTGAATTAGTAATATTGACATTTCTGTAATTCAGCAATATGCCCAAGGCAATGGCAGTGGTACGATTGACAACGACATTGCGTCAGTAGGCAACAACGAGTGAGTCTTCCAAGCAGAGATTTCTTCGAAAAGGCATTTAATCGATAACCTCCATAGCTTCATGTATGTCTTGGCTGCGAACGCTACTAGCGTCGACGTTCTCTCCTTGAATGCACCTGGACAAGCCCAGAACATCCAGAAACTCGACGTCGCAGGACCAGCGAAAGCCGCAGGCCTTACCGTCAGTGAGTATATCGTTCTCAAAAATACGAAGATCATCTTTGAATCTGATCATGCTTGCGCCTTTCAGGTGTATCGCTTCAAGGAATGACTACATTCGTTAAGAAATCATCATGAGGCGGCAGCTTGAGGGCGGTTGTTGATTTATTTATTCATTCATGTGTTTTGCAGGATACCATGGGCTGTTTTGTTACCTTTTTTTCCCTTTGATCTTTTGTGTTCCTATTTACCGAAATTGTAATGACAATTATGAGAGGATCAACGTGTCGAAGTGCCTAGTCCTAAGCTTAGGGCTGTAGTAAAGCGTGTGCTTATGCACAATTCAGAAACAATGATATGACTTCAACTAGGCAGAAAACGATACCACTGCAGAGTAACACAACATACAACATATTTTATGGTCAAAGCGTTCAATATCAATATCTACTGACATAAACAGCGAACATGACGTCGGCATAGGCACAACAGCTGTTACTACATGTACAGAGTCCATATCGTAAACAACACCATGCTACATAGATACTTTATATTACCTCATAAGATATCATAAGATTTAGAATAACTTAAAACCTCCTTCATACTTCCCCCCTGTAAGTTCAACCACTCACATATCCCACTCATCCCACATCGCCGGAACTGACGTCCTAGGTGTCATCATACCTCCACCCCCATCAATCTCCTTCGTTTCAATCAACTCCACAACCTTCTCACTAATCCCGTCCTTGTCATCATGGTCCCCCTTCGTCGCCACTAACACCGGCTCCGTACAACCGGGTGTCGGACCGCTGTACAAAAACCGGATATCCTCCGCTTCGATAACCTGCACGAGCCGCCCAGTCATGATATGCCTCACTTCGATGAATCGCGAGGAGAACAGGAGGAGGTGCACGCCTCGCTGAGCGTAGGCTGTGGCTTCGCATTCCCATTTAATATACCCTGATGAACGGGTCGGTCTCCCATGCTTAGTGATGTAGCATCCGACAGCTATATACGGCCCAAGTCATTAACGTGGTCTAGTGGAAGAGACGACATGAAATGATAACTCACTGTTATAAATTACTAAAAGCTCCGATGCGTCACTACGAACGAGACCTAGAGGTTTCGCAGCGTCGAGCCGTTCCTTCAACTTCAACATAGGCATATTGTTACTACTCGCTTCGCTGAGGTCAGGAACGACCGTTATCCTTGAGCTCGCAATACTTCAAGCTCAATGAGTATGCATTCCACACCATCATTGAAACACCACTCACTTGGTAGGATCAGCAATAACTATTCCACCTTTTGCACATACACCAATGGTCTTGACCAACGGAGTAACATCATATGCATCTTTAGGAACGTACGCGGCCTAAGAAACATGAACCTCAATGTACATAGTAGCTACAGAAGAAGTTGCTTACGTCTCCAAACGACCTGAACGACTTGACAGCAGTAGGAGTGTTGTTTCCATGTCCATGTCCATCACGTTTAGGAGCAAGTGTAGACTCAGAGCCGTCCACGACTTCCAATACATGCAAGCTAAGCGTAGCTTGCAACAGCTTTTTTGACGCATATATGACTACGAAACACGCCCGTAAGCTTATTGCACACACAATCCAATCACCCCCCTAAAAACTTACTCAACACGCGAGGCCCAACATGCAGGTGCTTGAAGAAAACGACGTTGGCATCGCTCGGAGCGACCCTCTCCGCCGTTGTAGCCAGTTTTTTGGGATCCGCCTGCCCCAGCGCCACCAGTACCACCAAATCGAGCGGGTACGAGTACAAGAACGAATTGGCGTGTACGATGAGCTTGTTGAACGTTTTTCTGCCGAGAGTTTGGATAGCTGCCATAGACGTCGGCTGAACGTTGAGGACCTTTCGATAGTTTGATGGAGAGGAAACAGGATGAGCGGACATGATCGAACTGAATGAAGATACGAGTACTCACTTTCTTCGCCTCGTGCTGAGACGTACACTCCAGTCGGACATCCCACCGCGAGAAACTGCCGACCTCCGTTAACTTGCCGTCGAAGTTAGTAATACTAGATACATCCGATACAACAGATACACGCACCGAAGGGTACAGCCGTACTTATCTTTCCCGAGAGTGGCGCACCAGAGTTGTATTTTGGTCCACTTACACGGAAGAATCTGTTCGTCAGATAATGCGGAGCAAAATACTAGGAAGTAAAAACCATCAGAGTTCACTCAAATCACCATGCCAAAGCTTCCGCATACCATATTCCCCTCTTGCCTGGCCTTGAACACGGCAATAGTATCTACAAAGAAATCTTTCCATTTCTTCCTTATTGCTTCGCTAGCGACATATAGTGTATATCTTCGGCTCGCCTTACTCGCGGCGTGGTATATCGTAAATGGGTAAAGGGTCGTCGATTGGTATAGTAGGCCGCCGAGAACGCTGCCGTCCTTGGGGTGTTCTTTGCGTGTTTCTGGGGGAGAATCGAATGATCCTAACTGCAAATAGGCGAGAGAAAGAGGCTAAAGAAAAAGATCGTCATGACGCCGCGGCAAATGAGGAAGCTCTGTGAAGAAGACTTACTCGAGACATAAGGTGTCGTTTCATTATACCGTTGTTTGGGCGCTTTTCCTCGCGGGTAAGGAGAACTGTTTTGCGCGGCTGAGTCAACATATGCAGAACACGAAAGAAAATATCGTACAGTAATTGTCTAGAAGAGCAGCCGAGAGATCTGACCAACTCGAACTCGACCAACTTCCGTTAAAGGATCCATCGGTACGCGCGCGCCGCGAGACTGGTCCGGAATATATCAACGTCCGGCTTTTATCATAGAGGTCCATATCCTTGCGATTGAAATCATGACCATCTGAAAAGCGAACGCGATGTAAATACTTACGATAATCTCCCCCTTCTGATAGATCAAACTCTCGCATAGCGCCCAAAACTTGACCTTGCTCTCCGCAGCCTCAATACCAGGTTGTGTGCTCTTGATGCAATCGCTCAGGATACCACAAATGATGGGCAGAGTTTCAAGATCAGGATGCTCGTATTCCTTGTCTGTAAGCTTGAGAATCTGTTCGAGCAAGAGGTTGAGACGCGGGAGACGAGTGACTGGACGGGACAAAAAGGTTATGAGGTCTCTTTTGCGGATGCGAGGGTCTGCAGAGGCATTTTGAATGAAGGACTGATAGGCTGGATTGTTTTGAAGCTCTTTTCGATGATGAGACTCTGAGAGAGGATAGTGCTTGATGTAGGTCTCATATGCGGACCGAAAGTCACTCTTGAGCGTTGCTAGAGAGGGATCAGTGATTGTTAAACCATGGAAGACTGAGGAAAACGTACTGTCAAGAACAATATCGGCAATACTCTGGATCAAAGGATGCTGTTCTCGCTGTCGTTCGAAAAGAGCGCCCAACATACGCTGATGATGGGAAAGAATTTGATAGAAGTTGCCAAACACTTCAGCAATGAATCCAGGGAGGATATTGGGGCGAATGATTGGGGGAGAAGTATTTTGCAGTGGAGTTATGAATACCTGCAAGTATATGTTTAGTGGGGGAAACTTGAACTGAGGAAAAAGGTATACGTCTTGCACTGCCTCCAAATCAGAAAGGTATTCCCTCTCAGACTTGAACACCTCGAATATGACAGATTGCCTCTGAACTTCTGCCTTTCCAAGAGCATCGATCGCTTCAGGAGGTACTAGTTTATGCCATTCTTGGTCGTTTTCAGGAAGCTCTCCAGCTTGAAATCGACGAATTGCTTCATCTGAATTCAAACTTGGATGAAAAATATAAGCGGGCGCAGAAATACGAGAAGCTGGCTACACACGAGAGATTTGACAAATTGCTTGATAGATCGGTTGATGTCCTTTCTTCATAGGACTAGCAGAAATGAGTTAGGGGTGTATAAATTATAGCCTTGAAACATACTTCATTTGATTCCGAAGTGTATGGGCTATGATCATCATAGTAAGAGGATGTAGTGGACACAACTGAATAGCTGGAAGGATCGCGCTGAAGACGAAGAGGATCATGGGAGACGTCGCTCCTGCTTGATCTATGTGACAAGTTTTGGGATGAGCCGACTCTTTGAGAAACTGATCTGTAGAGCTGGGGTTCTGGAAAGGAAATAGTGGGAGTCGCCTGGAGACTAGTCGTACGACTTGGAGGACGAGAACTATTGATCATAGACTGTGTGCGATGCCTAACAGTACTCGGAGAGAGGTCATCGTCGTCACCCCAAGGATTAGCGAGCTGATCAGAATACGGAGGAGGGGTTACTTGGAATGACCATGGTAGCTGAGCATCTGGTGGCGGGGGTGGCGGCGGAGGAGGCGGGATAGAGATATGGGGTCGTTCATGAGGATACATGAGATAGGTCAGTATACATTACATAATGTATGCCTTCTCTTTCAGCGCTGCCACTCGAGGTGATACAGCAAATATTCTGTCTTTGTCTGCCTACAGACACATTCGTTACTCCAGATCCACTCAATGCTCCTCTTTTACTAGCTCAGATATCTAGCGACTACAGACAGGTTGCTCTCTCTGTTTCTCAGCTCTGGTCTTCGCTTTCACTCCAGAAGAATAGAAGATTTCCAGAATCTGCCGCGTTTATTTTAGAATCCTGGCTGGACAGATCCTGCACTCACCCATTATCTCTTTCATTACCTAGAGCGCTACTCATAGACCCCAAAGTACAAGCTCTGTTTGTCCGTTGCTCTCCTCGCTGGAGACACATCGCAGCCCCGATAGGCGAGAACACTCCTTGGGACTTGAAACTCATACGAGATCCGCTGCAGTCTTTACAGTCTTTCACTCTAATCGTTCAGGATAAGCTTTCTCCGTTCCAAACTCACCAACTTTCATCTATTCTCCGATCCGCTCCTCACCTCAAAGAGGTAATATGGATTTATCAAGGCAGGGGTCATTACCCACTCCTTGACATCGGGTGGCACCGCTTTACCGATGTGCAAGTCTCCGGCCACACAGGTTGGGCACATCTCTTTAATCACGGACAGAACCTCGTCCGTCTTGTGCACGGCAGCATCTCTCTCGATCCGACTCCCCTTGTTCCTGACAATGCCTTACAGCACCTGCGTACCCTAGTCATACGCAGTGACGAAGAGCGTCTCGAATTGCTCTATCAAACACTCATCCTGCCCTCCCTCACATCTCTCCAAGTGCACTATGACGATTGGGCTGATTCGCCCCGAATTGGACCCTTGCTGCTTAGACTCTTGCAGCGCTCGCGATGTCCGCTGGAAAATCTTGATTTGTTTAACTACCCTGTGCTCGAGGCCCATCTCATCCAGATTTTGCGGTCCGTACAGAACACTCTTAGAGAGCTTACAATCCAATGGGTTGGCGAAGCGGACTTCGTCGTTGTGGGCGACACTCTGCTCGACCTCCTCAGTGTGGATGATCCTACTACGCCGTGTCTTTGTCCCAGACTCGTGTCATTAGCTCTGTACGACTGTATGATTTGTACACCAGGCGCACTAGCAAGAATGGTTCAGTCTCGACAAACTCATGGCCTTCCCCAGGGGAGTTCTGTCTCTCCTATTCAGCTGGTAGAAATATACGAGTTAGACGACGAGCTCAAGTACTTGAACCCTCTTCGATTAGAGGGTCTTATCATCAAAGAGTACGCCCGTGGCAGATCACTGCCAGAGCCGTTAGGTTCAGGGGTGGAGGTTAGATTGCAGAAAATGTATGAGGATGGGTTTCCAAAGCAGCAACGACATATCCTTAATTCTTCAGGATATTTGTAGTATATGGCAACTACATAGATATGTAGATTTATAGAATTGGAGCCGGGGTCATTGATGAAGATGGGTCTTTAAAGGAGCAGGAGCAGATTCTCAGCTCGTCTAACTGGGAATAATAATGATAGAGGTATCGAAATGTTGTATAAGTACAAATATTAATATAAAATACAAGGTAGAACTTGGCGTCGCCCATGCGTAAGTGAAGATAGATAGTGTCAGCCACCGACTACGACGTCGAGACACTTTTAATGCCCAATTCCTTTGTCAGTTTACAACGATCTTTGTCCAGTCCTTGTGCGCTTTCAAATGCTTTGATCAATGAAGCTTGGCCTTCGTCGATCCTGCAACGTACAAGAGGGTTAATACGAAACTCAATGCTAAAACTGCACAGACCATTGAACAGCGTGCCCATCTCTCTCTAATATGACTTTGACCGTTGTCCACGAGAACCTGACGATTTTTGGAAACCCAAAAGTAGGTTCAAGACAACTTTTCAACCATGCTTGTGTTTTTGGATCTTTTGGAGCGTTATTCAATCAGTACGCTTTTGGGATTTTGAAAGACAAACCGGAAGGATAGCCTGATCCCAGCTCGGCCTCTGGGGGCGTGTAATCCTTCTCTTCAAACTTCCAGTCCTCGAGACACGCATCTCGAGTGACTTTAGCTGCGACACTAGCGGCGCCAACAATCTTGTACTTGTCATCTGCTTTTGATTCGACAGTGAATTCGATACCAGGGAATTGGGAGGAAAGGTAGGCTTGGTAGGTGGATGTTGTTCCCAAGGCATCAACATAAACCTATGAACTTTGAATAGATTGCCAAATTGATCTCAGAGACTTGTTAGGTACTTCGGATAGAATAATGCCCTTGGCCAAGATTTCCCTGATGAGCAATACGGTAGCGTCTTGAGCTTGACGATTGAGGTTCAGTGGTGGTTTTCGGAGCATTCCGCTTGAGATAGCTTGTGGACTAAAGGCAGAGATGAGATGTACAACAGTGCTGAGACGAAAGAGCGAGGCCTTACCTTATGACCCGAACAGACCATCCTAGATTTTCTGGATCTGAACGTAGCGTTTCAAGTAGACTTGATCTAACTTGGGGCGTGAGGGTCTTTGAATCTAATCATGCAAAGATGAATGAGCTGTTTATGAAAAACGACACAGGGAAACACCTGCAAAACCGAGCTCCTCGAGCTGTTCACGATAGGATGCGGGGCAATAAGCTACGCCATAAACCATTGGACCAAGGACTGGCCCACGACCTGCTTCATCTACGCCGAGAATGTAAGGACCACTTGTAGTTGGAGTGGGAGAGTGGAAAGTGTACGAGTCGGTGGATTCCATGGTGGTGGTAAGTGGGACGTGTTGTTGACGCGTTGTTTGGCAGGGGCGAGTTTGAAAGCAGACGATGAGCGAGCTAGCCGTTGAGCTGAGGACGTCGGTCAGAGAGTGCTCTGCTCGTGGATTGCTTGCTGCTACCAAGTGGTCAGTAATTACTTATATCTTTATTTCTTTTCTCACTCCGTGCCAGGTCATCCGAGCTGCTACTCTCAATTCCAAAGTCGAACACCTACGACTCGACCTTTTCGACTTCAACACCAGCTAAAGCACGACATTCACGTTCGACTCTCTCTTTTGCTGTAGAAGAACAGACTCAAACTCAAACCAACCCTTCTTCTTCGTCATCTCAACCAAAGTCTTCATCTTCTTCCCGGCATCCACACGCTCCTCCCCTACAATCCGTCGACCATCATCCACAGAGTGCAAACTTGGAACTGCACGAACAAGATGCCTTGGCTGCTGCTCGACTGTGCTTCGAGAACAAAGAATTTGTCCGTGTGCCTACGTTGCTGAAGGGTTGTGCGAGTAATATCGCCCGATTCATGTCCATCTATAGCCGTTTCTTGGTGAGCCTCGCAAGCAATTCGTAGACCCGAGTATATACTCACTCTTTATTCTAGGCTTCTGAACACAACGCTGACTTGGAGTGGCACAAACTCGATGGTTAGCTTTATCTGTCGTGTATATCCAGCTTCATCTTAAGGTGTTGTTAGACACTCGGCATCAATCTCCCGTACCAATCAATAATTCCCTCCTTGATCTTTTACAAGAGGTCATAAACGACATCGATCCATGGCTTCTCTTCCTGTATGTCTTTGCTTCTTATCGTGATATGATCCTCATTCCCCGCCCAGAAAAGCCATATTTCTTGCTCGCCTTTCTCGCCGATCAGAGGCAGTCGAATCTGCCCTCTTATCCATCGCAGGCTTTCCTTGGAACTGGTCTACTTGGACTCTTCTTGCAAATTGTATCAAAGACGGCGAAGAGGTGCGCCTCATAAATCTACAGACTCAACGCATACTGATGCATTTGCTGCAGCTATCTGCCCTACTTCCATTACTCC
This sequence comes from Neonothopanus nambi, assembly GCA_003987895.1. NCBI lineage: Eukaryota > Fungi > Basidiomycota > Agaricomycetes > Agaricales > Omphalotaceae > Neonothopanus > Neonothopanus nambi. The sequence goes on from RCHF01000114.1 coordinate 18,528, forward strand.
CCTTACCTCCCACGCACCCCTTAGTCCAAATGTTCCAAATCAAAACATTGAATGATCTACAGAACCCAACCGAGAATGAGGTCGGCCTATGCGACAGCCTCCTCGGTCCAAAACTTTTCCCTTCAAGTCTGTGGGTGATGACTCAACGCGCTACTGCGCTGTATCATCTTCATGGTAAGACTCCTACTATCATTCGCCTACCTCACTGAAACGTGCGCTTTCATCACACAGATTTTGGTCAAGCTGAAGCGGAATTCGATCGTATCCTCGCTTTAGACCCGTACAGGATCGACGACATCGACGTGCTCTCTAACATCCTGTATGTTACTGACAACAGGATAAAACTGACGAGACTTGCGCACGATTATATTGCCCTTGACAAAGATAGGCCGGAGGTGTGCTGTCTCGTCGGTAGGTGTAGGGTTTTCCTCTATCTGTCGAGATCGTAAATGACGGCGGTTGCTTATTGCATTCAATTAAACAGGAAACCACTATTCTATGCGGGCAGAACATGCAAAAGCCATCAAGTACTTCCGACGGGCTACCCAACTTGACCGAACTTTTCTTTCTGCATGGACCTTGATGGGTCATGAATATGTCGAGATGAAGAACTCGCACGCAGCCATCGAAGCGTATCGACGTGCCGTAGGTGCGAGTCTACGTGCTAATCCGTTGTTAACCTTCGCTCCATGAGTATCCCTCGTGCTTGCAGATGTGAATCGGAAGGACTACAGAGCGTGGTATGGGCTTGGTCAGGCGTACGAGCTGTTGAACATGCATCAATATGCGTTGCATTATTATCAGTATGCTACGGCATTAAGGTATGGAAGGTTGTTTTACACCATATATTGTATCTCAAAGAGCTTGGGTAGGCCGTACGATGTAAGGTTGTGGCAAGCTCAAGGAATGTGTTATCAAGAGATAGGCCGGTACGTATTAGTTTCTGTCAAATTTTCTATTCACAAACCACAAGCTCAACAAAACAATCTCCTTTTCCCTTAGCCTTCGCGAAGCAGCAGAATGTCTGAAGAGAGCCCTGATCTCCGCTGACCCTCACGAGATTACCATCAACCTCATGTTAGCCAAGCTCTATCGACAACTCGACGAGCCTGCAGAAGCAGTCGCGTACCATCGTCGTGTTGTGGAAGTTTGTCAGGCGGATCGTATGTGGAGTTCATCTCTTGTATCGTAACAACACGATAGTCATACCTTGACAGTCTGCCCCATCCAGGATTACGCCAAGTCAAGCATCGAAGTCGCCGCGTACCAGCTCGAGGTACCCGATGGAGACCTCTTCCTGGCGCAAGAGTATCTACAAAGAGTCGCGTCGAGTAATGCGGAGGATGTGGTTAGGGCAGGGGAGATGTTAAAGGTTGTTAATAGGAAGATTTGGGAGAAGATGCAGTCAGAGAAGGGCAAGAATAAGGGCGAGGACAAAGTTGAGGTGGACGGCGAGAAGAGCATGTCATAGTGGGTAGGTATGCTTAGAGCCAGCGGTGGGTGTTCTATATCATTGCTAGTTGCCTCTGAGTTTAATACCGCAATTTAGTCTTTGGGACATCCTTCACATTTGTAATTTAAGCCCTACTCGCTACTAAGAATATGCTGCTGTGGCTTCGGGAATCCATCCTCGTACATTCTCTCCAACCTAGCTTCCTCATCGGGGTCCATTGGCAATAAATCTAGGGTATCGCTGGAGTACATTTTGATAATGAGACCTTCTGATCGAAGAGGTAGCAAGTATTCGAGCTCGCCATCTGTCTCATATATCTCTATCAGCTGAATCGGGTCGATGGAAGTTTGAGTGCCATGAGTTTGTCGAGACTCGAGCATTCTCGCAAGTGCACCTGTTGTGCACTGCAGACAGTTGTATAAAGCTAAGGAGACTAGCTTGGGGCAAAGACATGGTGGAGCAGTTGGATCTGAGTCGTTTGCACTCGCGCTTTGTCTCGAAAGGAGGCTGAGGAGAGTATCACCCACTAATATAAGGTTATTATTCTCGAGCGTCAGCTCTCTCAGCGTACCCTGCACGCATCGTAAACTCTGAATGACCATCGACTCAGTCAGAGGGTGGTTGTGCAAGTCGAGGTGTTCCAGTGGGCACCGCGAGCGCTCAAGGAACCCGAGCAATAATTGCGCGACTCGGGATGTTTCAAGAACATCAAATCTGAAGAAGACCTCAAAATAAGTGAGGGAGGGTAAGGTGAGCGTGTGATATAACGCTTCGAGACTTTCTTCATCGACGCGCATGATAAGGGTACGTAGATGCTGTAGGACGTTAGGAACGAGTCGAGTCCCTGCGGGTCGGAGGAATATCGAGGATACGTGGCCATGCAGGAGATGGACGAGGTTCTGTCCGTACGTGAAAATAGGCACCCAATCTGTAGAACAGGTGATTTGCACGGAAGTAAGGCGAGACCAGTCGATGTCAAGAGAGGTGTTAATGTTAGGCACTGGCACGTATCTGCTTTCCCAAGTCAAGTGCTTGAGGCGTGGAGCAGACTGGAGAGCGATCGATAGCTGATCGGCCTGGACTGGGTGAAGTCCCTTTGCGCGGGTTTTAAGATGTAATATCTCTAAGAACTCCAGCGGCTCCAGCGGGGCTGAGACAGGCTCAAAACCCCAAAGCCCAAAGTCGCTGTAGTCGACGGAAGTTTTGATGTGTTTCCAGCGAGGTGAGCAGCGGACAAATAGGGCTTGTATTGGGTGGTGTTGGAGCAGAACTCGGGGTATTGAAAGGTAGAGTGGCCGAGTACGCGATCTATCTAGCCAGGTTTCTAGGATCAACGTAGCGGACGCTGCTCGCTCGCCGCGCTTCTGCAGTGAAAGCGACGACCAGAGCCCAGTGGCGGAGAGGACAGCCTGTCTCCATCTACTACAGATCTGGGCCAGTAAAAGAGGTGCCTGCAGCGGATCTGGAATAATGAAGGTGTCTGAGGGGAGACATAGGCTGAAGATATATTCTATGACCTCGAATGGAAGAGTGATAAGAGTTATCATGCCTATGACAAAGACTTACGCAGTTCACGAATACTAGTTAACGCGTTATATAAAGCTTAAAGCTTAAAGTCTCAATTGTACATAACTGAGTTGTCTTACACTGCCAGTCTGGGATCACTCTATTGAATCGCAGCTTGAGGGAACGGATTCAAGTATGTAAGTATGTGCATCGCTCAAATTACTCAACTCCTTTACAAGCTTACTAGCCATCAAGTCATAGTCAACGACTGTATGTCTATAACACACAATCCTCGCATTGAAAGTTGGTTGAGCCTCCTTACCACATTTAACTGAACCTGTACAATACATACCGAATCTTTAATCTGGCTGTAAGGATGTTCAGCGATAACCAAGCTTCACTGATTACACGTTCAAGAGTACGCAGAGACTAGCCAAAAGTCGTCGAGTTGACACAGGAGTTGGGACATCAGAAGTTTCTCGACGTTATGAAGAATCGACTCACAGTGTCTTCATTATGCAAAGTATCATACTAAAATATCAAAACGAGCTCTGCAATGTGCATAGGCCTAAAATGCTGTTTGGCGTTTAACGTCGTTTCGACGGTGGCGATCCAGGAGCTTCTTCTCCTGCCTTTCTCTTCGTACCAAATCCAAACGCAACCTTGGACCTCTCTCCACTCGGCGTCGATGTACCTGTCTGCGCCGGCGAATCGACGGCAGAGGATATCCTTGAAAAGCCCGCTCTAGGTGCCGGCGAGCCCGAGCTGCCCACCGACGCAAACCCAGACGGTCCAGGGCTGCCACTGTTAGACAATGCTTGCGTCGGGAGTGCCATGATCCCCGACTCCATGGCGGCTTTAGCATTCTTCGATTCCTTTTTCTTCTTCATCTTCTCCGTCTTGCCTTTTGAAAGCGGCTGCGTGTCGAGGAAATCCGCAACCTGAGGGACGGCGCTATATTCAAGAATCTAATAAGCAAGTTACTAGTTCAGTGCAAAGAAGTTGACGTACCCCCTGTTGCCGACAGAAAGCACGAAATGTGCCTGGCCAGCCTTTTGCTGTCGTTGTTGGAACGCGGCGCTCATACTGAGCGGCGTATCCCCGCTAGCCATGGCCTCCTTCTTCTTCTCTTCCTCAATCTTTTTCAACCGCTTTTCCGTCTTCATCTTACCCGACCCTTTACCGTGGAACTTGTGTGAAAGCGCCTTCCATGCCTCTTTCGGCGTCAATGCTCGGCCATACTCGTCATAATAGACGATGTTCACATCGGGTTTATAGTTCTTGAAGGACTCCAAGTTTTCCCTAGCCTCCTGCTGCTCTCGCAAACGATTCTCATATTCCCTCGTTGCCTGATCTTTGTTCGCACCTCGGGCCTGCAGCCGCTCCATCTCCCGCTGAGCCAGACGCCGTCTCTGATCGGCCAACCATAGATCACGTTGTAACTGAGTTTTCTCCCGATCTTTCTGGTCCGCGCTCGGGGCAGCCAAAATACCTTGCTGCCGGAGAATGTTAAGTGTCGAGGCCATGCCTGATTTAAAGGTCTGCTCTGTCGAAGTACCACCGACAGCGTCAATAGCAGTGTCCGCCGCATTCTTTTCTTCTGCTTCTGTCGTTTTAATGGCTTCTTCGATGGCGTCGAGCATAGCCATGTCATCATCCTCATCCTCATCTTTCACGACGACTTCACCTGCCTCGACTTCATCTAGTACCTCATCTCCCGGTGCCATGGACACGTCGCGAGTTTCTGAAAGTGGGCGAGAAGCTTGTCGAGTTGCCGGTAAGGATGTCTCCTTGGGCTCGGCTTTGGCGACCACGGGATTATTCCCGACGGCACGGACAAACTCAGAGGTATCGTCAAAGGTAAGGCCCCCAGCATCCTCGTCATCAAGGTCAGGTTTGATATCAACATCTTCCTCGACTTTGATCGTAGTAGCAGTATTCTGCTCTTCTTGTTCTCGTTGCTCCGCAACTAGACTCAAAACATTAGTCTATACAAGACAACTACGCGCTCGGAGGACTCACTCTTCTTCGCTAGTTCTTCGGGCGTCAGCTTTTTCTTCTTCTGTAGCTTCGCTCTCCTTGACCGGGCTAAAGCAGCCTGTAACTCGTCATCGTCTACAAAGTTGGTATCAAGATCCCGCGTTCGAGGAACAATCGGCTTCTGGTCAACGTCCATTTCGTCTTCATTAGCCAGCTCAGCTTCAGCAGGAGCACGTCTAGATGGCCGTTTCTTCTTGGTCTGAAGAGGTGGGTACATTAATCGATGTGGGGCACTGACGAGAGATATAAACATACCTTCGGTTTCTTGAAGCCTATGTCGCCCTCTTTCGGGTAATCTGCAGTTTCCAAGTTTTCTAGGAGATAGATGGTCAACCATATATTCCATGCGAAAACGGGAACCAGTACTTACTAACGTAGTCTATTGACAACAATGATTTATTGACCTTGGCGGCCTCTTCTTGTTTCTTCTGTGCTGCTGAAGCTTTTTTGGACACGACAGCGTTGCCCAACCGAAAACCCTGCAGATAGACTTGTCAAGGACAAACATTCAATATTGAAGAAGCCGGCTCAGACTTACAGTCTCTTTCGGCCCTTCTATTTCTTCGTCGTACTTGGATAAAACTGCTCGTTTCATACCCTGATTACCCTCAACGAACTCTTCGTCGTCGTACCCGGTGTAATCACGCTTCTTTATCTTCATTTCTTTATTCTTCTGCCGTCGCTCCTCTTCTGCCATTTCGATGTTTTGGAGTTCGTCCTCTGGAAATAGAACATTAGTTTAACCTACTACAAATGAACGTACAAAACCCAGACCTTCATTATCAAGGATACGGCTGTCTTTCAAGGTGAGTATACGAGCTTCTCCTTCGTCCATGCCGTCGAAGTCATGGCTAACCTTCAGCCCAGCGAGATCACCTAGACATGTCGAATCAACAACCTGACTCAGACAATAAAAGGTCAACACACAACGCACGTTCAGTGTATTCATCCTGTATGGCCTTGTCCATATTATCCAATTCTGCCATGCGTTTCTTCGCGAGTTCCCTCTCCCTCTTCTTACTCTTCTTGATCCATTTCAGGGTATCTTCATCGCCTTCCGCGTCACCAAGAGTCGCGCCTTTGAGCGAAGCATTAAGTTCTTGGCGATTTCTCACCCTGCCGAACGAGTAGACATGAGCACAAGATGCTTCAACTTTGAGGGCCTGAAATGCCCAAGAAAAAGAAATAGAAGTAAATGCTGGAGAATAGGAAGAAGCTACTCACTTGTTAATGCGGTCGACGATCTTCCTACAGACGAGAAGAGGAAACCAATCAGCGAGTGCATAAAGGGAATAAAACAGACCTCATCTTTACTTTGTCTCGCGTTCCTTTGCCTCGCGCTCCCTTTGTCGCGCATAGTTATCCTCTGCCTGCCTCTCCTGATTATCTGCGGGTTCGGAGTCGTCGGTGAGAGGTTTGAGGCCGATAGAGATACGAATCCTATTCGTCTCCTCCAAGCTAATGCTTTCTTCCATAGACATGGTGAATATATGAGGATAAGCAGAAAAGAATGAGGACTCGTGGAGTACGAGAGAGACAGTAGCAGGCTTCACTGCCACCAAGTTAGTAACGGGTCCGAGTTTGCTTGGCTTTGTTGTGCAGGCCCTTCTCGTTGTCGAACAGAGCTCAGCGCGATTGCCGACAAGTCTGTCCTCAGTAATGGCTTCTCTACTTCGTCCGTTCCAAAGAACATACAACTATCTTGTAAGCTATTTATTCGTCTTTATAAGTACCAGAGGCACTACTAATAATTTCTTTCTAGTACCGGACTGCACATGAGCAACCTGTAGTCTTTTATTCAGTAATCCTAGGATGCGCTGGTCCTCTTATGGTTGTTGCTGTTCCTCCTATACGGCAAAGCTTGGGCTATAAGCCAGCCGAAATGGTTCCAACATCATACCCGCGTCCGTCTCTTGCTCTGATATGTCCAGAAGTACCGAAGCTAACCTACTTATTCGACTCGTGTTTACAGTTCCGAACCGACCTAGACGACCGGTATCTGGTTATGACGATGAATAGACGTGCGGATTCGCTAGGTCTTCGTGACTGGCTGGATGCATACATAGAGGAAGACAGAACTTGGATGATGAAGACCCACATTTGCCTTGAATTGCTGAATACAAAATGCGCGCACCAATTGCCATTAGAGACCATCGTGTTTATGGAATTTAAACTGAGTGGTTTAGTACTGCTACTGATACAGGCAAGTAACGGAGTGGTGAATGTAATCTAGAAGAACTTATATGGTGTACATCGCCGGAAACAAGACAGCATTTAAATGTCTAAGCTATTTGCGGTTTCTCATCTGCCTTCTGGTCATGCTTAAGCATGTCCCACAGTTCCGGACCATCGCGAATGAGAGCCTTGACCACGAGTTGAATGACAAGCAACACAAGGAAAGGCATAAGTACGCACAATTACGACTTCAACCGCAATGAGAGCAATGATAACAAGTTCCAAGTTATGCGAAGAGGACTATTTGAAAGATAGTGTGTTGGAATTAAGAGGAACACAGGAAAATGAAATGCTTACTTCGGTAAGTAGCTGTCGCAGAATAGATTGCACCTAGACGAGGCGTTTGCTAGAAAGTCAAGATCTACATCAATTCCAACAGGAACACACCTCTGCGGCATATGTGATTTTGTCATTAACGGAATTGGTTCGCTCCTTCATCTCTAGTGCATCACTTAAAGAACGGAAGTGCTCTGTTGACAATATTGTTATTGAATGAACGCTGCAAACAAAGGAGAAGTAAAACCCACGTTCTAGTGCAGGCTCGGCCCAGTAGAAATCCGGCACGTCGCTGAAATTCTCTCTGTTGAGGTTCAAGCCTTGCCTAAACTTCATCAACTGGCCCAATTTCTTGATGAGTGCCTTGCGACTCATGCCAGGTTTCCCAGTTTCTTCAAGAGTATGAGGTAGTGGTGCCATTGAAGAGAGATAATCGTCCAAAGATACTTCCAATCCAGAGAGAGCCGTAGACCGCGACAGAGCTTGCGAAAAAGCGTACCGTGCAAGCAGGGTTTCTGGAGGTAATATTGTCGGAGGTAAATCCGTGGGTAGGGCGTCCTCTGGTGAGCTCAACGGAGTGGCCTGCCCTAAGATGATTAGATCACCCTGCAAACGCGTATTCCTACAGACAGAATGTAAGATAAAAATTGAAAACTGGTCAATGGACTCAACTCTGTAGGGTCGGTAACAAACTCCAGCTCCTCTGTTTCTGCTTCCTTGAGAACGCTCACCTGAAGCCCCGATACCGGTCCCAGCACTTCAGCCTCGAACCTCCGAGCCTCCTCTTCTCCGAGACCCCAGCAAACAAAGCTTCCATTGCCGAACACAAAAACCTCGCCTTCTCTGCCATTTGGGCCCCAACTTGGAACCCACCACGATTCGTGTAGGATTCGAGAGAACTTTGGGGGATTGGGGTGATTCCGTAAACGCGAGAGAAGGTAACGCTGCGCAGTCGCCAGTGTAAAGACCGTTTGAATGTCACTTCGAGTTGGAGTAGGGTTGGCTCGAATAGGAAGAGAAGCTGAGGCCGAACGCCTTAAAGGCGTAGTTGACTTGGGTTTTTTGGGGCCGTCTTCAGATGGAGGCGTCGATACAGGTGCCTTCGAAGCAAAACATCTTCGTATAGTACCCCGAAGAGCAATGTTGCGATTCGAAATGAGCGGTGCGAATTTAGGGACCCACGCAGCCCAGCATAACATTTGACGAAAGAGTAAAGGGGAAAGAAAGTTCAAGACTGGGACCTAGGTCTTCCAAAATAGCCGCGACCCACGCTCAAATGCTTACATGCTCGTTCATACGTGCACCAGGTAGAATCTAGACATCACTCGGAATGCAGTCACTGAAGGCACTCAATATGAGAAAAAGTATTATCATTTCCATCTTATGCACAAGTGAAGTACTGAATGTACGTGAAAGAGGAAACGCCAAAGATGACCTGGGGCAATTAATTTTTCTAGCACGGAATTCCATGCTGACACAGGAGCAGAGAAATCCCTCCTCCTGTTCCGAATCCTGCTGCACGAGGAATGAAACAAGTACAATGAAACTAGGGCACAGGAGCAAACTCGAGCCAGTTATCCAAAGTGCAATGATAACGGGCAATACGACGACAGTGGTGGGCGCGATGCGGCCATGATCAAGCAGTTACACAGATAAGTGATTCGAGTCAGAAAACTGTCAGGCAAACACCATCGAATTAGCCTAGAGAAAGATAGGACAGTTGGGACGATCACCTCGTGCGCGCACAAGTATCATATGTATGGTTTCACATCAACACCATCGAGACGGCAATACCACTAAAAAGAGGACACTGAATGAGATAAGAGTGGAGAGAGACAAGAGTATGCGTACATCGAGGTGGCGACAGGCGGACAGCTGATGCTTTATGAAGGTGGTCCCACAGAAGTAAAGACGAGAGCTTCAATTCAGCTGGCAACCCGCTCCCCATAGGGAGAGGGATGCAATGGACTCAGTGGACCAAGAGAAAAACGGTTTGGCGGCAAGACAGGCTTTATAAACCTTCCTCAGTTGAGGGCAGGCTTCAGAGCTCGCATTGTCCACGTGACCTCTTATTCTCTTTCGTCCCAATTTCATGGGACGAACGAAGCCAAAAAAACAAGCCCTTTCAAAGGCAACGACAACGGATGCATCAATTCAAAATGCTTCTGTCAAGTCTCCATCTATATCCGCTCTGCTAGACAAGGCTCAATCTCTGATCGTTCAATGTGATTATGAACTTGCTTTTCGCTTTCTACAGCGGATTCTCGAGCAGCAGCCCTCAAATGTAGAAGCAAGAGAAATGCTTGGTGTTGTGCAGCTAGAGATGGGGGAGATTGAGGCTGCTAAACAAGTTAGTACTATGGCGATTCGACTCGAGTACATGCTTACGTTCATATAGACGTTCACAAGCTTGCTTCTACCCAATCCGGAAGCGCCTTCACCCCCACCCCCTTCTGCTCATCTATATCTAGCTCAGATAAACTCAGATGACCCTAAACTAGCCCTACAGCACTATCAGGCTGCCGTTGATATTCTATCAGTTCAGCTCAAAGGGAAAGAACGAGCGCAGAGTGGTAGTCCAAGCGACGATGAGATCGAATTGATAAATAATATTGTTCGAGCTTTGATAGGTCAAGTTGAGATTTGGATGGATCCCTCATATGATTTATGGTGGGTTCGATGCTCTTGTTACCCTCCCGATATTCATGGATGTCCGCAGCTTTGAACCCGACGCAGAGAAAACATGTGAACATCTGCTTGAAACCGCCCTCAAAGTTGACCCGGGGAACGCGGAGGCACTACAGTCCTTGGCCTCCGTCAGGATGTCCCAGCAGCGTCCTGACGATGCAAAAGAATGCCTGGAGAAGGCTTGGGTTTCATGGAAAGACTTGGATATAGGTAATAATAGATGCTTAGTCTGTTTTCTCCTTTGTGTTAACTTTTACGCCAACAGATAATCCTAAAGTTCCGCCGATAGAAACTCGTTTAGCTTTGGTCAAACTTTTCCTCGAGCTGTCACTGTTTTCCCCGGCATTACTGGTTTTGCACGGGGTGATGTCGTCGGATGATCAAGAAGTCGAGGCTTGGTACCTAGAGGGCTGGTGTTACTTCCTTATGGCAGAACAAGCCAAAGAGAATGGTGGTACGCTTGATGATCTTACCTGGGAAGAGCTAGCAAAAGATTCCAGAGATCGTCTGGAGACATGTCAGATGGTAAGCATTCGCTCAGTTCGAGTCTGGACTATCACCTAAAGTCTTACAGTTACATATAAATGAACAACACCCTGATACTCCGCTACTTGAACATACCCAAGAACTGATAGGGAAGCTGGAGGCCCTCGGCATCAAGGCTTCACCCCCAGGTGAAGATGACGGTGAGGAATGGGTTGATGAGGATGTCGACAGTGAGGATGAGGATGTTGAGATGTCATGAGACATATCACGTATGTCGCTCAAAAGTAGATTTACATAGCACCATGTATTTTTTCTGTCCTGTAGTAATCGGAACGCGTCGCGTGTAGCGGGAGTTGGAACAAATCAAATCAAACAAGCGCTTGTCTTGCAACCATTATATGGCTAGACTACGGAAGGACACTCGCGATAACCAATATTTCCTTCCTTCATCTAGGCCTTTGAGAATCGTTGCTTCAGGTACCCTCTTCCTCACCCATACTTTGTCAATCCCATGCCATCCAGCTCCGTCCACGGTAATACGCGCCCATTCGGTCACAAAAACTCGCGGAGGCTCCGCAAGTTCTCTTCTTTCCCTTCTAGCTCAGTTTCCTTCGGTGGATGCTGCTTTAGTCGCATCCTTAGGCGGTAACGATGAAGGTCAGAGGATTATACAAGATCTGGAGCGAGAAGGCGTGAATACGCGCTACTGCAAAGTGTATAAAGATTCTGGCGTTCCTAGCGCTTGGGTCCTTCATGCAGGCAAGTTGTGCTAATTGCATTCGTGTATTCCATATTCTGTACTTATCACTTTACAGCGGATAACAATAATCGAACAGTCGTCAATCATAATCCTTTACCGGACATTACCCATGAAGAGTTTGTGTCAATTCTAGGACCACTTCTAGCTCCAGAGAATTATATTGTCCCAACTCCATCGTCTTCTCCCACTCACACTGTCCATCATTCCAATCCGCCTACTCCCTCAGCCCAAATACCTACTCCTTTTGCTTTAAATCCCAACAGCCCGGCTCCATTTGACTGGCTTCACTTCGAAGGGAGATCCGTCAAGACCACTCTCAGCAATATCTCTGGTCTCGACGGGCTAGCTCGAGAACGCAAATGGCGAAGTCATTGCGTGTTCAGTGTCGACGTTGGACGTAGGGGTCGTCAAGGCGTGGAAGCGGTGTGAATTCTCCTCTGCGTCCTTTATTAAATTAGCCATATTAATCTTCACTTCCAACAGCTGATCCCTTATGCAGATGTGGTGTTCTTGAATAAACACTACGCTCAAGCGCATTCACCACATTATGCTACCACCCCACGAGCCTTTCTTCTCTCCTTGACGTCTATCGCTCCTCTGCATGCTCTTTTGGTTGCCCATTGGGGTTCTGAAGGGGGTGCAGTCCTCTCTCTTCCAACTAAAGAATACTTTCAATGTTCTGGGTGGGTGGAAGAACGACCACTTACGCCCCAACGACGTGTTCCTCGCGGCAGGCAGCAGAACCAAGACCCCCCGTCAATGTCCACCGCGGATGAAATGCGGTCTGTAAAATCTGGTAGTGACTTTTGGGCCGATGGTAGAAGCTATACGCCATCTTCTTCTGCCTTTACTGCACGAGAGAATAGCGCTTATTTAGGGGACTCGCTTTCGCATCCCTCTGAAACAATATCCAAGTCACGCTCTCGATCTCGTGGACCAATGACTCCAGCCAGAGACCTTGATGGGCATCGGTATGGTGGCTCGGCGTCGGCGGAATACGAGGAAGACGATAACGAGTCGCAAGAGACTGAGGTTCCAGATGAAGATGAGGGTGTAATTGATGAAGTAGGGGCTCAGGATGCCTTTGTGTCTGGCATGATCTACGCATTAAGCAGGAGACTCGCTCCTGGTCCTCCGTACACGCCTTCATCTGGAGGTGAAGATGAATGTCCACCAAGTGGAGATGGTGATAAGTCTCGATGGAAATTGGACGATTGTCTACGGTATGGTTGCATCTTCACATTTTTCCTGCCATATATTTATTCTCCCGTTCTCCAGGTTTGCTACTGAACTTGCAGGCCGTAAAGCTCGACGGCGTCATTGGGGAGGGTTGGCTGATGAAATGGCCAGGGCTGGGTGGTTCGATATTTGAAGTGACCTCAGATCTAATGGCTCTTTTGCACCGGCAGAAGCTTACGATATACCCTTTCACAGTACATAATTTTTTTTAGTTCTCGGTACATAATTGTGGATGTGTCGTGGAAGATGGATTATACAGCTCACATACTATCACTTAATTTTGCCCTGATGTCCGGAGGCCCTATGTCTTATGTAGGAGTTGCTCGTCAGTTCTACTCAGTAAAATAAGGATTTAGCAGCGGAGAAGTTCTAACTACTTGAGCCTTGCAAGGTAAGAGGCGGCAGTCGGGAGTCGAATGATGACGTAAACATGATTGGACACGTTCAGAATCAGCTGAGTCAGTGACGACGACAGCGACGACTACCTGGTATACATGCTCGAACTCAAGAATGATGAACAGTGTGCTCCTGATGAACTTTTCTTTGAGCGCTTCGAGGCTTTCATGGACAAATCTATGGCCGATATAAAGGCCTTCTCTGAGAGAGAAGACCGCCCATTCGAAGAGGTTCATGAGGACCACTTTTAATTCGGACGCTTATACTTGAACTGACGTCCTAGATATAGACAAGAAAATATGTTGCGCAGTGGCATAGCAAGTACCTATTTCAACCTCGATTTCCAGAGCCTTTGCACCATTCAGAGGCGAGCGGTATTGATAGGCCAGATCAAAGTTAGTGTCTCCCTGGCTCCAAGTATCTGCATGGTCTTAAAGACAGTGTATATATGCATAGCCAGAAATGTTCTCCTCGAAGCTTCGGCGCGTATTTTGGAATCTCTCCGCGAAGTGTCTGGCATAGAATCGTTTCTTTTGGCTGTTGACCCACATAGCTCGACAGACGAAGGCTTCCTCGGAGGATCTCTGGCTGGTCGAGAATTTTGGCGAGGTTTAAGAGGCGGGGCAGATTACGGCGCCAGAGCGTTTAAGATGCATTGTATGAAGCGTCTGGAGGCCAAACCCAGAACAGGAGAAAACGTTCAAGGTAGCAATGGCATTGATGGCTCCTCTTCCTCCACTTCATTGAAACATTCGGCTAAATCCATCAAGCTGGAGCTATATGAACGCGTGCGCAAAGCTCTGAGGTGCGTATTTTCGATGACCGTGTAGGTGGCAACCTCTTAAAAGTATAACTCGATCTTCAGATATGCCAGTGGCATTCGTAATGCAGAGATGAAATGGACCAACCCTGATCGACTGTTAACGTACGGTGTCTATCTCGTTGGCTGGCCCGAAGACATCCCTGCACAGAACCCGTCAACTCTCAAAGCAAGTCAGAACAAACGTCTCTTGGACTTGCTCGAGAACGGCACCATGAAATTTGTCAGAAATGTCGCAACGGCCTCCTCAAGCACCTCAGACCAAGTTCTGCACTCCCCAGACGGTAAATCCTCGCCTATAGACGATGAGCCTGATGCGCTGTTTTCCTGGGCAATCCAATATGAGGAGAACTCTCCTTCAGTCAGTCTGTTCTCAAGCTCCTACTTCAAATTTTTTTTCTCATCGATGACAGTCTTCTCAGCCCAGTGCTGAGATAAATCGTGAACCCGCTACTGCTTCTACACCAGATCAGCTGTTAAATGCCCTCGAGGCTGTTCCAGAAAGACCTCGGAAGCGTCCGAAACGTTTTGGTGGAGAAATCCTCCGTTTCAGTACCGCAGATGATGCATAAGTAGCTCACCACACCACTTATGTTGCTCCTCGTATACCATCGTTATAAATGATACCCTACAAATTTTCAAATAAGGTCTACTTGTGAGGTCATTGACGCCAGACAGTATTGGATTGTCTGATTCAGTCTGGAGTCTGGACATTCAAATCGGACGCTTTTGGTAATTACATACGCGCAGGGCGCATGATCATCCTGAATAATATGTAATTTGCACACCTCGCTCAAGATCTTGAACCACAACCACCATGTTCTCCTCGTTTTTTTCGTGAGTCTTGTATAGTCTTCAGCAACCTATTTCTCAGATCTGCTTTAGAACTTCACCCCCAGTAGACCCGCATGCTCCTAATTTCCATCCAGTCTCTTCCAAGTTCAAGGATGTAGAACTGTTCGGGGAGCTCACTCCCAAGGATACCGAAATGCTTTGCCAGTCGAGCGGATTTGTCACTGAGACTCAAATTTTCTACACTATCACTGAGGATGGTGTCTCTGTCATGTGCCAAGTAATCCATTCAGCAGTTGGGTGTGTGTTCCTTTTAAGGTATTCCTATCCAGTACTCATCGAGTACAGAGTTTGGTATCCAACCATTCAGTTCACATGCAAGATTCACGATACGAAAACTCAGAAAACGACATGGAAATCTATAAACGTTACGAACTATGTCTGCCCACAACCCGGTCGTGACAAGCGATCCAGCAAGGCTGACGAATTCTCCATCACATACAAATCTTCTCCCGATACCGATTACCCTGAATCCTACACTATCCGCGCCAATCCTACCGCGGATGTTCAGATCTTCCTCGAGGTTTCTCGACCTGCCGCTATTCCGGGATGGAAGATAGGCAACGGGGAACAGGGAGGGTACTCTTATTTCGGACCAGATCCCTCTAATGCAGAGGGGTATGTTATTCATCGATTCTGGCCTCGATACAAGTCCACTGGGCATATCGTTCTCAATGGGCAAGCTCAGGCTATTGAAGGTCCTGGAATGTTCGTGCATGCCATTCAGGGAATGAGGCCAAACCTCGTCGCAGCGTCTTGGAATTTCGGACATTTCCAGAGCGCGGATCTTGGTGGCGTATCGGCTATTCAGATGGAATTTAAGACTACGGACGCTTACGGAAATAAAGGCGCGGGCTCAGGTGGAGTCAGTGTGAATGTTGGTTCTCTGGTTGTGGGAGGGAAGTTGGTTTCTGTTACGGCTGAAACCAAGTATCCTGGCGAAACAAGCGATAGCAATGCCGCAGTCAAGTCTAGGGTTACGCACTTGAAGCCTTCGTTGGATCCTGAGACAGGGTATCAGAAGCCATGTGAAATCTTGTTTGAATGGGAGGGCCCGTCTCTTCTTCGGGAGACACCGGGGACATACAAAGCCTCGCTCGATGTCGACCTAGGTGATAACCAGCACCACAAGGGATTAATCGAGAAGGTGGATGTGTTGGCAGAGATTCCATATGTCATAAAGATGGCTGTCAATTACGTTGCTGGCACTAAGCCCTTCATCTATCAAGTGAGCTGGTTTTTTTCAATTCTCATTCTTCTCCTGTGAACTGAATGTCTCAATCTATGATGCAGTGGTTAAATCCTGCGAAATTGCTGGTGACTGAACCTGGATCCGAATCTGCAAAGGAGGCGAATGGATACCTGTACACTGAGGCAACTTTTATATCTTAAAAGTCGTACCTTTCTAATAGATAGTAGACCGTAACATGATACTTTGCTACAAAGTTTGAGTGATAAGGATCTGAGGGTGATACTTATCCATAAGCCAAACATACAACAACGGTGCGGAGTAATTATAATACGTGAGCGCCTCGGCACCGTTGTTTCTGAATCTGACCTGTCCTGCAAGGCTGGCTGTACAATGTGCAATGCTGCGTCAACTCGCGCGCAGATCCCTCACCACCCATTCCCAAAGGCTCCCTCAACGTTCTCCCTATTCCTCTCTTTTATTACCATCTCGCCAGGATTCTGTTCGATATCAATCTGGAACGGGCCTCATCCAGGCTAAATCTTCTCGAGCCACAGCAAATGTTGCTCCAGCCTGGACAGGAAGCTCTGCTTTTCATTCTTCTTCCCGGGTTCAAGGACCACCTTTTATCGCTTTGTTAGCGACGGTGTTTAAGGTGCGTTCTCTTGATATCACTCAGACTTGCGTGTGTGTGTGCTAATGAAAATGACAGGCTTCGACTGCGCTGCAGATTGCACAGACGGCTGGAAGAATCGTCTTGACCTTCGTACCCGTCATCTTACTCAAAAACCATAAGTCTCGCAAGTATTTAAAGTTCGCCGATGTTCACGGAATACCTGCTTCAGAAGAGAAGAAGCAGATGCTCTTGAAACGGATACGAAAACGTACAATGTTCTTCCATTTTTTACTTGCTATACCGGCCGTTTTATTCTGGGCTGTTATTGTTGCAAGTATGGAACGAACGCCTCTTACTGGGAGGTACGTGAGTGACGCGTAGTTGATTGTCTCAGAGTTGTGTTGACAGAACGTGCAGGTGGAGATTAATCATTTTATCTCCAGAAGAAGAAGATGACATTGCTGCGCAGCTTGCCGGTCAGGGCTGGTATAATGCTGTTGGCGATATTCTTTCTCAGGAAGGTCCACCAGCGTTCGTACCCCCGACTGACTGGCGGTATGTTTGGGTGAGAGACACTCTGCGACGGCTAGAGGCAACTATACCAATCTTGATCCAAGAGAGGGAAATGTGTCCAGAATGGGTGGAGAGCAACCCCCATGAAAGACCTTTACCTCCCCCAGCCGAGTACCCCCTACGCCCTCGTCCGCGGGCATCAGAGTATTTGAGATATATCTGTGAGAAGATGTGCGAACGAGATGCACCGCCAGTACCGCATGCTATCCCTGGCCCTCCGTACAATCTGCTGCTGGTCGATAGACCAGATGCGCTGAACGCATTTTCATATGGGTTCGGCCCTGATGGAGGAGGCGGTATTGTTGTCTACTCTGGCTTCATTGATGATATTCTTTCTCGGATTCCCCCTGACACAACAGTTTCGCCTCCTCCTCCACAGGAGTCTTGGTGGACCCTCCTCATGGGCGGCTTGTTTCCAAGAGCTCCTCCCCCTCCGAGACAGTATGTTCCTTCTGAAGAACAAACCACAGACCTTGCAATCCTCCTAGCTCACGAATTGGCGCACCTTATTCTTTCGCATCATCTCGAAACCCTTTCCTCAGCTACAGTCATCATACCAGGATCCTTGTCGATTATCGCTGACGTGATTCGTGTGCTCATATTCCCTGTGACAATGCTCTTTGGACCATTCGTCAATGATGCCGTTGCGCAACTCGGAAAAATTGGTTCAGGTGAACTTGTCAAAGTCGGTGAATACTGCACTAGTATGAAGCAAGAAATCGAGGCAGATGTCGTTTCAGCACGGTAGGTCTCGCATTCTTCGTCCTTTTTTCCCATACACTCATGTCCACTGTGGCTAGGCTTCTCGCACATGCAGGATTTGATGCCCGTACAGCAATATCTTTCTGGGAACAACGGGCGCTTACAGCAACAGAGTGTGCTCATGCTGAGTCCATAGATAGTGCCTCGCATGACAATAGTAATACGTCGAGCGCAGGAACACTTGTACGACGTATGGCAGGGTCTGGTCACCCCGTCAATGAGGTACGAGTGGATCGACTAAAATCTGAACTCGTCCGCTGGGAGACTGAACGTCGCGCTGCTCTGGCACGACTACGGTTATCGCCAGAAGAAAAGCGAAGTCGTGTCAATCTCATCACTGCATAGTTATCCTTGTCTGATTAGGGTCTTGGGTGTCGTTCTTGTGTTTGGTCCTTGAATATTGTAGTATTATCATTATTGTATATCATTTTGTCGACGTTCATTCTCTCTCATGTCTTTTCAGATATAATATCCTCACTCATTTGACTTTCTGGCTTTCAATTTGGATGTCGCCACAAAGGAGACGAGAAGCATAGCAACTGCTCGTCGATGCCGTACTAACATGAGCTATTATAGAACACCGCACAAAAGTAAGTAATGAGCGTGACAGTAGGATTGGACGGGGCGTAATAGTACTAAGTATAACAACAGTGAAATTGCGAGGGTGGAGGGTGATGCTGGATATGTATGTGCTGAAGAATATGAAATGCGTGGAAATAAATGCAAAGAACGTGAAGAAGTAACTCGAATAGATATATAGGAAAATCTACTTTTGTCAGATGATTAAGCGTCATGGACCCGACCGGGAAGACCGAACAAAGTCTGTGAAGTATTTTCGGAAAGCTCGTGTATCAAGATCTCGCAATTTCGTCGTGAAGTCTATCGCCGTTTCGGACGGCCAATTTTGCGAGGGGAGGAAGACATTGAGGAAGTAGTTGTAGGCTTCTGGTCCTCGTGCCTTGCACACTGCTTGCAAGAAACTAGCCATTTCGTGGAGGACCTTGCAAAAATACACGGTCAGTTGCTAAGGAAGAACCCAAAGTGTAGCTTAGAACTCACTACAGTCACTTGCCCGTCTTTCAAGTTGAGCTCGGGAACTGAAAGTACTTGGAAAGCAGAGGGTACAAGACGCTCATAGACGTATTGCTCGAAACCCGGCAGCCCTACATCATTCAAAGGGTTGTGATTGCCATTACCATTTGTTGCTGGAGGCGCCTGGGATGCTTGAGCCCACACTGTGACACAACGTGTCAAGAAGTTGAAGGCAGCTTTTTGATTCGGAGGATCTGATACATCTTCCGCAAGCACTCGCATGGTTTCCATCAACGAGTCGAAGGATGCGTTATTCCCTAAGCGTGTATAGTGAGAAATAAGGATATACCATACAACAAGAGACTTACGAGGCGAGATGAAGACACCTTGTAATTTTGCGGACATAACACTTGTGAGTAAAGCCAGATAGGCCTTCTTCGTCTCCGTGTGAGCGCGCTGATCATCCGAACCCGTGATTGGTTGGCTTAAAGTCGTCGAAATATGTGCCGTTAGGGGACCGACAAGTTCGTCCAAGACGTTGAACATGTCGTCCTGTGTCCGCAGAGGTCAGTCATAATTTATAGAACGATAAAGTTATTGACCTGTAGCTTGAACACCAACAACCCGATGAAGTTCATGAAGTCTACCAGCTCCGTTGGCTCAAAATGTATCAGGAGATTGGACATCAAGGGTGGAATAAAATGTGTGACATGCGGTCCCGCAATAGCAAGTATTCGAGCAAAAGCAAAACGAGTCTATCCGCCCGTCAGCCACTTTCTGGCACAAGGTGCATACAACGTAACCAACTCACCGCATCTCGAATAACCTTGAAGACGTTTGTGTTCTCCAAACAAACAAGTATGGCTTGTGCAATTTCCGCAAACACGCCTACTGGTGGTAGTATGTAGCCTGCTGGTAGAGGCGAGGGATAATCAGGAAATCCTTTGGCGATGTTACCCAGTGCCATGATGACATGATGCAATTTTGCTACCGGTGCTACATCTTGACCGCCTTTCGTTGACGCTTGCAAAGCCTCCGACAATTCGTCCATTAGAGGTCTAACAAAGGAGAGAAGAAGTGTCTTTTGGTCTTCTTGAGTCTTGAAAAGCAAGGAAAGAAGTATCCCGAGGGTTTCAAAAAGGTATAGTTGTGAGTCGAAAGCGGAGTTCTTCACTGCGTCACTGAGAGGGTCTATCTCCACATCGTCGGGTTCAGGAACCTGGACCTCAATAATAAGGAGATCACGGATGCTTTGTGAGATATTGCTGACTACTCCTGGAGGAATATCGTTTCTACTCTCCTTGATGAACCGATGGAATAAATAATATAATCGCGAGCGGAACGAGGAATTCTGATTGTGAATACCTCTGCAACTCAATGATAAGCACGAATGGACACAATGCAGGTGGAGAATATGTACCGGGCATCAATCATGGCTTCAAGCGTCGAGCCTATACATTCTTTGCGCACTTTGAAGAAATCGGTGTACCGTGACACAGTTTCGAAAAACTGTAAAGCCACAGCTTGATGTGGATAGGAGGACATGCCCGATTGCACGAGGGAAAAGAGCAACTCTCCGTGTGTGGTCAAAGGATATTCGGAATAATCTATCGATTTTCTGACGTCCTTGTCGATAGCGGGAGCTTGGCAGAAGGCTGCTCGACCTTTCCCACCGCCTGTTCACCCATAAATTGAGTGATGCAAGCCAACGGATAGTGAATGAACAATACACACTTTTGTTGATCTCCCCAAATATATACACCATGTACACGCCAAGTTCCGCCTCATTCCATTTCATTTCTACCCGATTCTTGTATGCTTCAATCGTGGACAAGGCCAGCGTGCGAACAGCATCAGTGACAAGGTCTTGATCAATGACCAGTATCGAGTCCATAAAAGTTCGAAGATCCTGTGTAAAGAAAATGCGGGTCTAGGACTGCCTTGTAACAAAACATATAAGACAGGTATACCTTACGCAGCTTTTCGAATTCGGCGTTATCGTCTTCGTCGGCGTCATCAGGATCTGCCTCTTCGTCCCATTTCATCTTCTCTAGAATGACCTGAAGTAGAGAGGCGAGAAATGTTCGCTTTTCGGGCTCGATAGGGCCAGAAGAAATCTTCCGACTACGTTTATACTGCAATCATCAATCAGCTATACTAGGATCCAACGGCACTCGGAACCGGACTTACTGCACTCAGAATGGTCTGGAGTAAGGGGAAGACCGTCGAACAAGTATCGTCGTACTCATCGGACATGAATCGAATAATGACAGGCAGAATTTGCTGAAGATAGGTGGCCGACTCAGCTCGGATTTCTGCAACTTGACATTCCTACGACAAAATTTGACACAGTTCAGGATACCAACACCAAAAGAAACACGTACATCGAGTTTCATGAGCTCCAAACCAAGCACATTAAGGAGCTTGCCAAGGGACTCCCTGTATGATTCTTCGGCCTCGTCCGTTTCTGAGCCTCGTTCAATTTGTTGTGATCGAGTTTTGGCCTCAAGCGCATCGATGACTTGACCCAAAGACAGAACTTTGATAAGTTGCAATTTATCGCTGGGTTCCTTGAGACCTTTGGCTACGATACGTAGCAGAGCAGCAGATGTTGCAAGTCGAATAGGCAGCGAAGGGTCTGCCAGCAGTGTGAAGAGCAACGGAACTGTTGTTTGATTGACGGTTAAATTGATGTCGATCCATCCTGTAATAACACACAATCAGTTATAAGTCAGGTTACACCGAGAACTTCCTGCTGGTAGCCACAGATTCTCAACAGTCACAGCCAACAGGGGATTATGCTCATTTTATGCAGAGGCCTCGCACGAGTAGATGAAAGTGGGCAAAGTGCAACGGAGCAAGTCCCCTCAGCGCGTCTCAGCTAATGTCTCAAGGTGTTCACTTCATAATGACTCAGCGTCCTCCGCAAGTCCAGATTCGTTCGGGCATATCAACGATTCCACTAGTTGGCAGTGACATGGCAAAGGGGTGTGGCCACCAGCAGTGTATCAACGCACCAACATATGAACCAAAAGTCCGAATGCCCCAGTCCACAACTTCTTCTGCTTCGGCTAGTTCTCGATTTGGAGGCGAGCCGTCTTGCTTCTGAAGTGTAGCCATTTTTTCTGCTGCTTCTGTCACGATAGTCAAGACAGCTTCGTTGATGCGTACGGCGTCTCGTTCCCTCACAGCGTCTCGGACGCGAGCATCCCGAGAGTGTCGAACCGGATTATGCGATCGTGCAGCCTTGATCATTTGATCGGCGACTTCACCAGATATTTCTAGAATGAGATGAAAGAAGAGGAGGGAAATATGACGATTGAAGGTGGCTTGCGAAGACGCTTCCGCAGGGCGTATGAGTATAAAAAGGTCGGCAAAGAAGGTCGGCCATTGATCAACATATGTGCAAAGGAAGAAGAGGGTCAATGTGTACGAAAATTTGTTGCGTAAGTCTGTTCGAGCTTCAGAGCAGTTCCTCACGCGACATAGAACAGAAGGAAACTCACAAGGGGCATCAGCCTCAGCTGTTCCATAAACAAACTCGGATTGTATATATGATACGAGAGCTTGTTGTATCGTATGAAATGTTTCGGTGTCAAAGGGCTCAAATCTACCAAATGATAGAGTGAAAAACTGATGGCATAAGACACTACTGTCACTCACCGATGATCGAAGAATTCATCAAGGACACGAAGAGCAAAGAATCGCACTTGAGAAGGGTATTTTCTTGTCCCTTCAGGAGTAACATCAACGAATAGGGGAAGGGCAAGTTTCCAAGTCTCTGCGGCATTTTGCTGTATTGTGTCCAAATATGCTATGGCCTCCTGGTGCAAGGATAGTTGTGAAGGATCTGAGGCAATTGCGATGGCTTGAACAATTTTATTGATCTCTTGCTCCATTGCAGAATACTCAGCCCTACGAGAACGTAGAAGTTCGAAGGAGAGATTGAAGGTGACTCGCTACACACGTTACAGTTGATTCAGGATGATCGCGATAGAGGAAATTATATGTCACGTGTCCATATTTTTTCTTTTCCGGGCGGCACGCGTTTGTATATTTCAATTTGGCAAAGACTTCGATTCTAAACTCAGAGCACTGCCACCAGATCTACCACTGTGACTGTCATGAACGCGCTCCATCGCGTCCATTTACAAACTGTCTCGTTCTCTCTATATAATTTTACATCCTAGAAAATGGCGACCGGTAAACCTTCTTTGGTCGCTTTATTTCGCTTGATTAACGGTCTTTGTCACTTCAAGCCCCCCGTCGAGGAATCAAGCCGAAGATCGTAAGCTGCAGCTCTTGTGGCTTGAGTGAGTCATGGACTGACACCGGGTGCACTCTCTTGACCAGAAACCACCAAGGAAGGTGTGTATCAAACCCTCAGACTGCTTCGTCGTCACTCAAAAGTCACACTAGCACGGCCCAAATGTCAGCATTGATGAGACCTGGTCGGCCTTGTCTAAGAATCTTAGAGAGATCTTGAATCATGATGCTGCTGCAACTCTGTCCTTTGAAGAAAACTATCGCTATTCGTATAATATGGTTCTCTATAAAGGCGGAGACATCCTCTACAAAGGGATGAAGCAACTTGTTGCTGAGAATCTGGATAGGCTAGCAAGAGAGGAAGTCATACCGGCCTTTCCAGCAGGCGCTAGCGACGACCCAATGCATAGGAGCCAGGAGAATGAGCTGCTGTTGAAGGCATTAAAGCACATATGGGACGAGCACAAGAGCAATATGGTAAAACTCGGTCAACTTCTTAGTTATATGGTACGTCGCCGACCTCATCCGCACTCGACCAATTTTATGATCTATTACAGGATCGCACATATACGAAGAGCGCCGAAGTTCCAGGAACATGGGAAGTAGGCCTTGAATTATTTCTCAAGCATATCATCCGCCCTCCAATAAAAGACCATCTCATAACAGCCATATTAAATCAGCTTGAGTTCGAGCGGGAGGGCTATACCATCAATCGCTCAGCTGTTAAAGGATGTGTTGACGTTTTCTTAGGTCTCGAGGCAGAAAATGGGGGGCTTACAATCTACAAGCAAGACTTAGAACCACCCTTGCTTCGAGAAAGCGCTATTTTCTACAAATCCCTGGGAAAATCATTGCTCGACTCCTGTGATGCGCCAGAGTACTTGAGGAGGGTGTGTGTCTGTTGTGTTCCTTGTTTTATACGGGATTCATCATTTTCTAGGTGGAAGCACGTTTTGACTCTGAGGAATCCCGTACACACCATTACTTGTCGCGACAGACTGCCGCCCCTCTACGGCAGATTCTACAGGACCATCTGTTAACCGCCCATCTTGATGTTATCATAACAATGCCCAATTCAGGTCTCGATACGATGGTCGACTTTGATAGGTTGGATGACTTAGCACGGCTGTTCCGTCTCTTTATGAGGGTCCCCGATGGTCTTCCCTGTCTTAAGAGGAATTTGAGAAGTTCTATATCCCGTAGGGGTAAAGATATCAATCAAGCTTCTTCGGGACTCAACGTCATGGACGGCGAGGTTACGGGCGAGAAGGAGAGCAAAGATGTCGAGAAACCCAAGGAGAAGGGCAAGAGTTGTGCAGCTGCATCTGGAGCCCAGACGTTAGCGTCGGCACTCAAATGGGTGCAGGATGTTCTTGACCTGAAGGACAAGTTTGACAACGTGTGGAGGCAGGCATTTAACAGTGATCGCGAAATCGAAGCAACGATGAATGAGGTGAGACAATCAGGGTTGAATTCATCCATTGCTTACACGCCTCCTACTCAGGCATTTGAGACCTTCATTAATAGCAATGACAAATGCTCCGAATTCATTTCCTTGTTCATTGATGATCATCTGAAGAGAGGTCTGAAGGGAGTAAGTGCTTTTGGAGTACTAATTGTGGTTTATTGTGGTAACAGTTGACTTTTCAGAAAACGGACACGGAAGTTGATGCTGTCCTGGACAAGACTATCACAGTGTTTCGGTTTCTCACCGAGAAAGATGTCTTCGAGCGTTACTATAAGAATCATCTCGCCAAACGTCTACTGCTGGGGAGATCTGTTTCTGATGATGCAGAGCGCGGAATGCTGGCAAAACTCAAGATTGAATGTGGCTATCAGTTCACGCAGAAGCTGGAAGGCATGTTTAATGATATCAAGCTATCTGCGGATACTATGCAGCTATATAAGAACCATGTTGCCAATCTTCCAACGGTACGTTACTACTGCATCCGAAAGACTGTTGCACTCGCTCATTCGTTCGATGTAGCCTCCCTCGATCGACCTTTCTGTCATTGTCATGACTTCCACATTCTGGCCGATGACACATTCGTCGTCATCTTGCACAATGCCTGCCCAGCTGCTTAACGCCGCCAAATCATTTGAACAATTCTACCTTTCCCGACATTCAGGTCGACGATTGACATGGCAGCCTGCGTTAGGCAATGCTGATGTGCGGGTAGCCTTCAACAGTAAAACACACGATTTAAATGTGTCGACATTTGCACTAGTAATCTTACTATTGTTTGAGGATCTGAAGGATGACGATTTTCTGACATACAAAGTAGGAATGTCTTTCTGCATATATAGGTTTTTGCTCATGTGCCTTTTAGGAAATTAAGGCTGCAACTTCCATTGAAGACTCAGAGCTACGGCGTCATTTGCAGTCGCTGGCCTGCGCTAAATACAAGGTCCTCAAGAAACATCCTCCTGGCCGAGAGGTTGACGCGACCGACGCCTTCTCTTTCAACGCTACGTTCACTGCACCATTACAAAAGATTAAGATCAGTACCGTCTCATCTAAAGTGGAAAGCGGAGAAGAGAGAAAGGAAACCCGAGATCGTATCGACGAGGAAAGACGGCATCAAACCGAAGTATGTTTACTCCCTCTCGTCTTCCGCGTGCTGTATGACTTATCGTTGCTGTCACTTAGGCCTGTATTGTCCGAATAATGAAAGACAGGAAACATATGACCCATAACGATTTGGTCAATGAAGTGACACGACTATTGGCAAGTCGTTTCCAACCAAATCCTCTTATCATCAAGAAACGTATCGAAGGCTTGATTGAGGTAAGTGGATGAGCTCCGCTTCGTCTTTTTTGTCGCTCATATACCTTCGTTAGAGGGATTATCTTGAGCGTTGTGAAGACCGGAAGTCGTACAACTACCTAGTGAGTCATCATTCTCGCCAATCCCCAAGTAGCTTATTGGATAACATATTGCGTGACAGGCTTAAAGTTGCTACATATATCTGTTAGCCTGGTACCCAGGGCGGGGGGTTCATGCTCCACCGGATTAGACCTCCGAAGCCTTGCTGTCGCTGCGACGGGGCACGTACCTGCACGTGGCGTTAGTGTTTGCTGACGCAGATGCCAGGCTCTACGCTCGCCGCTCACTATGCTTGATGGGGTCTGAAGAATGCTGAACAACTATTGTCAGTATTTTTGTATAGACCAGCTCACCAGGCTGATTACTGTGTACCTTTGCATCTACCCACAACTTGTATCATTGCATTCATAAATTATAACCAACCTCGGTCGCATAGGCGTCTCACTTTTCAAACAATCTTTGGCATATACATGCATTCATCTACCTAACTTGATCACAAGAAGACAAAATATGTACAGCCGACAACCTCCGCTGATAGCAGGATTCACAGGACAAGAATTCTGCATACCGCTCTCTTGCCTGGCTAAGCAGAAGTTGTTGAAGGGGGACCTGGGGTAATTAATTTTAAAGCCTTCTACAAACTGATGTAGTTTGTGATTCGATGACTTCGTCTACGACGACTAACAAACATCGGTAGGAAATAAGCAACCGACAAAAAGATAAAGAGACCAATCAATACTCACAGACCACGCCTGAGCTAGACAACTATCTAGCAAAAGCTTTCAAGCTATACAAACTTCTCGTTTGCAAACCAAACCTCGTCCACAGTAAAGTGCAACGACTAACAGAAAATAAGCAACAAATAAACAGATAAGATGACCAGTACTTACAGATCACACTGAGCTAGATAACTATATCCAGATCAATCGAGACAAACAATTTATTTGTCACTAAAAACCAAGAGATGTCAGCTCAGGATTAATAAACCGATAAACCACTCAAGCTTATGTACTCACCGGCATATCAGGGCAAAAACATTGCCCGAATCCATCAAATGATGTCGATGAGACATCATCCGAAGCATTGGAGGCGCAAAATCCTCCTCATCCATGGAGGCGTCGAATCCTCCTCCAACGAGGCACGTATGCCTCACCGATCGAGGTACGAAGACCTCACCAATTGAGACCCAAAGGCCTCGCCAATCGAGGTACGAAGACCTCACTGAGGCCCGAAGAGGCCTCACCAAACGAGGTACGAAGACCTCACCGAGGCACGAAGGCCTCACCAAACGAGACACGAAGGCCTCACAAACCGAGACACGAAGGCCTCACCAAACGAGACACGATGGCCTCACAAACCGAGACACGAAGGTCTCACCGATCGAGGTACGACGACCTCACCAAACGAGGCATGGAAGCCTCACCACCTCACTCAGGAGGTGATACAATGCCCTACCAAGAGGTTAAAGAGATCAGAAGCAGCTATGAGGTGAAACAAAAAAACTACGGACCAGCCATGCCTAGGATCTGGCTTGGGCATTGGGGTTGCTCAAAAACCAGACGTCGTGGTCGCTCCCAGAGTTTCAATTGTTATCGGGAACCCGGTTTTCATGCGGTGGTTTAGGGTAGGTCAATACAATTCTCACGCCACAATAGCTTCAATTTCGTCGACCAAAACATAGATTCACGGTGACCAAAGAAAACACGGAACGGGTATATGTATCTATGCTAAAAGTGAAATGTCCACAAATCCTGAGGTACTAGTCCAGGAATAAGGTGTCATAAGATACTAGAAGAGTCCGCGAAAAGTCCATGAAAAACAAAAACTTCCAAAATCCTGGTAATCATAGACATTAGTTCGATCCATTTAAAGGGTCAGAAATGCCTACCATCGGATACATGAAGAGCGTTAAGGCAAACAGCTTAAGATGAAGAGGTAGAGTTTGCTGCAGCCTTCGCGGCACCCAACGCTTTCTGCACCGAGGCAGGGGAAGTAGTATCGTTCCAGTTAGAGCCACTTGGAACGATGGTACTGTTACCAACATCTGTGCCATTGAAGCCCAGGTTGCTGGTGCTCAAAGACCCATCGGAATTCATAATCTGCGACGACATGCCGGCGACCTTGCTGTCATATCCAACTTGGCGACCGTTTTGGCGTCCAAGATTGCCTTGGAAAGAACTTAGACCAGAGGAGAACTAAAATGGAGATGTTATTAGGACGGGCTTCAGTGACTGGGTAATTTTTGAATAGACTGACCTGCTCAAGCACGATTGTCTGGGTTTCAACCTCGCAAATTTGTTCCGTAATGATCCTGCAGAAGGTGAGATAGGTTTCGCGACAATAAGGAAGTGACAACCGACCTTTTGGCTAATTCCTGGAGAACAACGAGCTTTTGCTGGACGATTTCGATTTCTTCGGTGTGGCATACAACTTCTTGCTCCTGAACGACGACAACTTGGGCATTCTGGGAGCCGTCAAAGTTACCAACTCCGTTGAAGTTGTCAAAGCCAGACGCATAGTTGTTGAGAGATACATCGTTCGTGCGGACGTATAAGCTCACGAGCTCCTGATCTGGTGAAAATGAGTACCGGGGGGTGGTCCACAAAATTCATACACTTACTCCAGGGTTGACGCTTGGTGGAAAGCGGAGTCGCGATGGCGGACGAAGCCAACAAAAGGAAGGAAACAAAACGAATGGCAGATGTGGAGAACATTTTGTTAAAGTGGACAAGTCGGATCGGATATCTCAATATCTAGATGGCGATTCAGCTCGATATCAGTAATACCACTCGATGAACAACATACCTTTACACCACTAAAGAAAAGCCGGCCTGGGCAAAGGATAAATGTGAACGGTCGACGAAAAAGAAGATTGCAGCAGAGGCAACCGGGCCAGACAGAAAAAGAATGGAACTTGTCCGGGAACGAAGGGAAACGAAAGAATGGGCTAGAGGAGAGGATGAAGAGCACATTTTATATGAGATTCGCGAAGGGGGTGACCATGGATACGTCTGTGTGAACGGGACCGTGGATTGGTGCTAGGGGAATGGTACATCGAGGAGGAACAGCCCAAATTAGGAAAGGTCACCGGATGGGGTTTCATAAGCGCCAACACCGAATACCGAACTACTGGTATCCGCGCGTCCCTCCATCCTCTCCTCCTCGTACTCACTGCTTTTCTACACTTGCTTGCTGGATAATTATTCCCCAGCTCTTCATTTGTTTATTGTACACTCAAACTCTAGAGATAAACTCGTACTCCCATAGTGTTCTCAACTCAGTGCGCTATTGACTCGGTCTCCTCGGTCGCTTTTTTGCTTCTTATGCGCTCATGTGGCAGCCACACAATAGTTGATGAACAAATTTCAAATCACTGTTGCTATCAGAAAACAAACTTCTCTCTTGGCATCGTAAGTATGTATGATTGCGATGGGCACATCCTGGACCTTCAAGGTGCCATTTAACTATACATATTCTTGTCTTAGCAATCCTTCAAAGTACATTCCTAACTACGCGTCTGTAACGGAATGTCTTGGACTAATTAAACTATCTACCTACTCTTCCTCATAATCACTGGTATGCTATTGTGATTAAGGGCCCTAGTAATCGGAGGCTTTTAACTGGTGCCGCATTCCAAATATCAACATGTATACACCTTTGGGCGCGACTGTCCATACCTAGTCTGCTCTGGTAAGTAGTAGTCGGGCTTGACTCGTACACATCCAGCTGAAATGTAGAGGGAAGTAGTCCGTCAAAGGCCCAAAGGCAGGCTTCTACCTTCTTCCACGTACTTAGTAACTACATACACCTTTCATTCAAGTGCCTGGCTGTTGCCATTCTCGAAGATTTTTAGCAGTTCCTTAGACTTTATCCAACTTTATCCCGACGGTCACGGCCATGATGGCCTCCGGCCGCGATTCCGTCCCTACTGTATGAGGAGGAAAAGGAGCTTCTTACCCTTGTTCCGGTTCTCTGGGTCCATTCGAGTCTCGACGTACATACGCGCCCTGTGATTGCCCCTCCCGCTAAGTAGTAGTACACGTACTCAGTACTCAGTGCCGTTGTCTTATAGTTACCCAGAAAACACGCCTGATCCACCACTCATAACATCAGCCAATGGGATGCGACGGCAAGAGAACTCAAAAACATTACTAGGATAAATACGGTAAAGAAAACAGGAGGCAAAATGTAAACAACAACGAACAAGAAAATCATTGCAATGACCAAGGGATACCGATCACCATTCATTGCACCAAGGCGCTCTGAAAGGAATGTCTGGTTCAATCACTGGAGGACAATGAAGCGCTCTGAGCGGCGGAGAGGGCTGCATTGACAGACTGGACAGAGCGGACACTGTCCCAGTTAGAGCCGGAAACGACGACAGTGTTCGACCCGACGTCGAGGCCGGAAAAACCTGAGTGCCCATCTTAGCTCGGGAACTCCGCCAGCCAAGGATCTATCAACTTACCGAGGTCGTTCGTAGTGATAGAACCATCAGCGTCAAACAGATCGCCGTAGTGGCTAACAATATCACGGTCATAACCTACTTGGTATCCAGAAATACGCCTCAAGTCGTCGCTGAAAGTTCCGAGCGAAGCATGGAACTGCGTGAAAACTGCGCAAAATGGTTACCATCTGCCATAGGCTACACTACACTTCGCACGTACCAATGGTCTGAGTTTCAACCTCGCAAATCTGTTCCGTGATTATCCTAGTAGAACAAAGGCCGAAGATCAATGCTGTACTTCAACAAACACCGTGTTGCCCACCTTTTTGCAATCTCCTGAATGATTGCAAGACGCTGCTGGATGATTTCAATTGACTCGGAGTGGCATACGAGCTCCTGGGATTGTTCTGTGACAATCGTCTGCTGGAAGTAAGAGTGGGAGAAGTCATCTACGCCATAGAAATCGTCAAAGTTGGCCAAGGACGAAATCCCTCCCCAGTTATCAAACGAGACGTATCTCGGCGCTAAAGTATGCATTCAGCAAGAACGCTTGGCCGAGGAAGCGACAGTGAACATACCAAGGTCTCGGGTCAGCGGGTTCACTTTGAGAGGAGTGGCAGCCGCGCCAAGGACCAGCCCGGCAGATACAATGAAGGTGCTGAAACTTTTCGAGAACATGGCGTATACTACGGGTCGCAAAGAAATTTTAAATGGATTGAAACTGGCCGAAAGACGAAGGTGGTCTTCAGTGGAAGCACAGAATCTGAGCATCTGACTCACTGTATGCACGGTTCACCCAAGGAGGAAAAGAACGAACGAACGAAAGGACTGTGGAGGGCGACCTGGCCAAACACGAATTAAATTTGAAGAGAAAGAACGAACTGAACTAAGGAAAAAAAACACAACGCATGTAGCGTTTATATACCTACACAAGTATATTGAAGTCACTTCGCGCTGACACTGTGCTATGTGCTATATGCTGGACAGCAGACATTATAGAGCTTCAGACGGCGAGCGCATCTTGGGGCGCATCTTGGGTCTTGGCATTGTTGATGAAAATGGCAACTCTGGAACCAAATTTAGAAGTAGTTCTCTGCCCTCTTCGGCAACTGACGGTTCCGCCTTGACTACATCAACGTCTTTGGACTTTGACTTACGGGCGCGTTGTGAGAGACGTAGTTGTCAGTACACATATTCAGCTATAAAGAGCTACACATCGTGCACTGCCCGACAGTGCCAACGCCCTCTGTCAATTCTTGTCGTTTTCGTGGTCAAGAGGACCATGAACATCTGGTTAGCATACGGGTGTCTCGGTCTTTTGAAATTATAGGCATCTAATCAAGTCATACAAACCGGGAACGAAATGAAATGAGAGAAGACAGACAATTAACAATCCGTGGATGCTCACAGGCTCACGCTTCCTTCAAAGTACGACAACATCCCTCCTAACACGGAACCAGCTCAATCCCAAACAACGCCACAGATATCAAGATTGTTTAAATCGACATGTCGGAGACATTGCGCGCATCAAATGATTGCGATGGCTCTGGAGATACTCAGTAGAAGATTAATAACAATAAATTCTCCATGAATCTACGAATAGGTACAATGCGATCGGCTCTTCAGCATCCTCATAGCTCGTCGCGAATTGAGTCTGATGATTGGAAGGCCTCTGTTAACTCTGAAATAGAAAAATATGGTTAGTAGCTTGCAGGCTTGGCCGATGTGAGTGAGAACATACTGCGCCGTGTACGTTCCGATATTTCTGTCGGTAGAACGACGTTGTACTCGACGAATAGGTCGCCGTACGTGTCGTAATGGTCGAAAAGAGGCATGCCTTCACCTTCGATTTTCTGTACGAAACCTAGTAGACTGATCAGCCTTCATGAAAGAGGAGCCAGCCTATGAAATGCTGAAATGTGGCATTCATACCTGGTTGCGTCACGCCTTTTCGTACAAGTCGGACAACGTGTCCATCTAAATGCGTCAAGTTTCTATCAAATCCGAGCAGAGCCTATGAAAACATTAGTTCAAAAAGACCAGAGGAAAGGTAAGATGAGAAAAAACCTCGTCGACACCGATAGTCTCTTTCCAATACAAGCTAGTTTCTTTCCTTCTCCATCCACCTTGGTCGCGTCTACTTCTTACTCTAAGAATGACATCTCCAGGCTCCCAATCCGGACTCTCGTCTCCCTCTGCCTCAAATACAACCTCATGCCCTTCTGGCATGCCAGGTGTAACCTCTAGTGTATAATGCGCGGTGTGATCGACAACCTTTTGACCGTCGCAATGCGGGCACTTCTTATGTATTACTTTGCCCCGTCCTCCACATTCATTGCAGGTAGTTTGGCTTTGGGCAAACATGCCAGGGAAGATCTACAAAAGTCATGTTTCAGTATTGTAAAATGTGGCACAAGGTAGTCAGATACCTGTTGCTTGACAATCTTCATCCCAGAACCACCGCACCCAGAACAAGTGTGAATATCTCCATCAGATGCTGCTCCCGATCCTCGACAGTGATCGCAGAGAATGCGCTTTTTGATCATGAACTAGATATCAAGGTGAGTCAGAATATCCAGAGTGAATTTTTGAAACGTACATCAATGCTTGCTCCTTTATACCTATATTCTAGGCTCAGTATCCGAAGTATAAGGAACACCACTTGGTACTCACATATCGGCAAGCTCGACTTCAAATTCAGTCAGAGACGTCGGCCCGCGACGAACTTGCTGTGAAGCATCTGGACATACGTGTTAATGGTCGCAAGTATCGAGTAATATGATGGTACTGACAACCGCCACCAAAGAAGTTGGAGAAAATATCAAAAGGGTTAGCCTGATGATGTTGTCCACCTTCGTGGGCCTTCAGACCTTCCTATCCACGGAGCCGTCAATTTTAAGTGAGCCATATAGCTTTTGACAGCATACCTCTCCATGTCGGTCGTATATTTGTCGTTTCTGGAGGGAAATTTAGCTTCTCTGGCAATATGTTATGACACGGCCTTACAGTAGGGTCCGACAGTACTTCATAGGCTGTTACATAGCGAGTCAATGGTTATGATATATGTGTCGACAGACGTATGAGGGCGCACCATAGGCTATCTCGACAAATCGGTCCTCCGCGCCAGGATCCTTGTTCTTGTCAGGGTGATACTTTCGACTCAACTTCTTATATGCATGCCTAATATCTTTGTCCGAAGCTGATTTGTGTACTGCGAGAAGACACGTTCATTCGTCGCGCAACTTGGACGGAATATAGGACGCACTGTCTAGGACTTGGTATAAATCCGCAGCAGCCGCGGCAAATACAGAGAAGGAGAGGAAAAGGAACGTGTAGAGGTAAAGCATGTCGAAGCCAGAGCAGTGACAGAGTTTTGGGCCAGATATAATTCGTGTCGGGAATACACCCGGCAGCAGTACTTACAGAGTAGCGTGCATGCAAAGTTAGCGACACGTATGAAGATTGATCACATGATCAGGTGAAACCTCCCCGCAGCTCCCCCAAAGCTCCGCCTCCGGGCTCCCCGCTTCCCGCTTTCAATTGAACAATGATAATGCTGGTATATACAACGTGTAAAATTTGGACTGAGAAATCTTTACAATGCCTCTCAAGTGCATTTTACAGGTTTTCACGGCGATGCGGCTTACTTTGACCGACCATTTCAATTTGGGCAGGAGAAGAAACGATGACATAAGCATTTCAATGTATTTCACTGCGCGCTAAAAATGCGGTGTTGTTGCTGCTCAATTGATTTTCCCATCTCTATACTGGTCTCTCCTTTTGTTCGCTTTCATCTTTATATCTATAGTCGCTAATCACTCCAAGATTTCTCTTTTCTTCTCTTTTCATCTCTGGATGTCTTTTCTTTGATTCTGGCCTCGAGAGCTTTACCATGTGGTGCCTGTATCCGGTACTTTTGCTCCTTCTTTCCTTGGAATCATGGACGCAAGCAGTTCCTCGAAATCCCTCCAATTCTACACCCAAAAATCTTGTTCCTCGCGCCCTGGCAAATGTTTCTGACACCTTCATCACACCTGTGAGCTTGTCGAGTGACGGAACGTAAGGATTATCACTTTGTCTCCGTCAAGCTACCGTCTCATTATTTTGTAGGTCTTATTATGCGGTTATACAGTTGGGAGACATCAACTTTCGCGTATCTCTTGACACTGCGTCCTCAGATTTATGGGTCGTGGCCTCATCATGCACCAGCAGTGCCTGTAAAAGCGTTCCTCGGTATCCGTTGACCTACGAGAGTTCCACATTCTCCGCAGTCAATAGTAACAATACTATGTTTAGTGCAAGTTACGCTGATGGTACAGGTAATGCAGCTAGCATTGTGTTATCGCGTTCACGAATTTATATTGTCGCCGAACTAGTTGCTTCTGGCTTTGTTGCAACAGAGACAGTCCATATATCGAACTTGACTTTATCTGACCAGGCTTTCGGTGAGGTCACCTCGGACACATGCGTCACCATTATTTATTCTCGTCTGATGATACAGCCCTTATTACTGAATCTAATGTCACCATGGTTGATCAAACGAGCGGTATACTTGGCCTTGGCTTTTCCCGCATCTCCACCATCAGCAGCCTGCTCGCCAATTGTGGGTCTATCATCTGTGCTCAGCGTGTTCGCTATAACTCACTATTAGTTAGCTACACCTTTTTTCCCGAGCTTAGCGCAGCAAGGACTGTTAGAATATCCAATGTTCGGTCTGAGTCTTACAAGAAACGATACTGGGTCTCTCTCTCTAGGTGGGTATCCTAAAACCTTACTTGGTCTCATCGTTTTGACTAACCTGCATCAGGTGCTATTGATGGCTCTGTTGTCACCAACATGAGTAATATTGAGTGGAATGAAGTGGTCGAGTTTGCGCCCCTTGGCCCGGGTAACTCGAGCTACTATCAATGGGCTATTCCGCTCCAGAGTTTTGCAGTGTGTCATCACGCGTTCGTGCATAGAAGGATTGTCGATCTCAATTCTTCTCTACAGGTCAATGGAACTGCCATCACGCCCTCGCCGTCTTACCCAACTGTGACCGGAAACAAATCACTCGCCATTTTTGATGTGTACGTTTGTGGCTTGTTTGAGTTTCGCCTTCACTCACAGACTTGCAGAGGGACACCGGGAATTTACGGCCCATGGACAGATGTAAGTTCATTCTCCAAGATTTTCTTTGCGATCAACCATTAATTTCTCTCAGGTATCCGCGTTGTTTTCTTCGTTTAATGGCGCTCGATTGGTGGATTCTAGTGATTATGTCTCTGCGCGTGTGTGTAATGTCGAGACTAATACGTTATACAGGTGGTCAATGGGCTGTCCCTTGTGATTCATCGTTGACTATGTCATTTACATTTGGGTCAGTCACTCGCGGCTTGACAGCTACCATAGTCTTAAATTTGTTTTTCAGGACGCAAAATTTTACTCTACAGCCAACCGATTATCTCATTGGACCTGCATCGGGAAATCCGAGTATATGTCTTTCCTGGCCTAGAGCTGTCACCCCGAGTCCAGACGGTATCGACTGGCAGCTTGGTACGTGTCTGAACACTTCTTTCGCTTTTTTAGCTCATTCGCATGTTATTTAACAGGTACTCCTTTCCTTCGATCCATTTATACGATATTTAGGTGAGGTGTCTTTGCATTCGAAGCTGAAACGGGACTGACGACAATCCAGCTATGGAATTGATGACAAGGAACCTCCTGTGATCGGCTTATATGCTTTGAGCAATATAACTGCCCCGCAGTCGCCCGCTGCGGTATCATCTTTCTTTTCTTCCGCATCCGCCACGA
The DNA here is from genome assembly GCA_003987895.1 of Neonothopanus nambi. Taxonomy (NCBI): domain Eukaryota; kingdom Fungi; phylum Basidiomycota; class Agaricomycetes; order Agaricales; family Omphalotaceae; genus Neonothopanus; species Neonothopanus nambi. The sequence goes on from RCHF01000114.1 coordinate 54,784, forward strand.
TAGGAACCACCCTCCCAAACGTTCTTCTTTCAACCCCTTCTGTCACAGCACCCGCTTATTCTTTGAATTCCTCCGTCAGTGCGCCAACTGGCGGTATCATTACCACAGAGCTTGCCACGGATACTTACAGCCCAATCTTCGCCCAAGGCACACTCAATCCCAATCTCTCTGCTATACCCGTTATCACGCCTGCCCCCACTGTTGCTACATTCACAGTAACGAATTCCGAAGGTGCTGTTAGCACCTCGACGTCGACTTTGTCAGTACCCTCCATTGTGCTTGGTGTACCGCCTGGCTGGACGAGCGCAGGGCACACTCTACGAGGATCCTGGTTTGCTCCCCTGGCATCTGTTATCGTTTCCATCGCAGTACACTATGCGATTCCGGACTTACTATCTTAAATTACCGATCTACTATCAGGACTCATACTGTGTCGCTATCGAATTGCTGTGTTTTACTATCATGTTGGATGGACGCAGGATATTAACATCCAAAGTAGTGAGCTTGTATACTTAGTATCATTTTCCATGCATGAAACTATGTAGCAGCTCGCCAACGAAAATTCTCTGTCGTGATGGTAAGTGTCAAGTGAGCATACTTCTAACGAGCTACGAGCTGCTACGAGTGACTTTACAGTAGAGCTTTGAAGACGTGAGCTTGTCCGATCAGCGTCTAACTTAAACCTCGAGTCGATATTTACTTACACGAGGGGCAGACAATGAATACCAAGAACTCGATATTGCGTGCAAGACGGCGGCTCGGATCAACAAAGCCACCGTTAGACACGGCCTCGAATAGCGTTAAGCGGAATCAGACAAAGCCAGTACCACTGCCAGCCAGTACGGTGAGTACCGCGCGACGCGTCTACGATCACGTGACAGGCGCGCGCGTCGTAGATGTCACGTATTGTCACATATCAGTCTGGCAGCATAGGGCAGTATCTTTCAATCCGTGGCGTATTCTGGACCCTTCTTTTACGTCTCTTTCAACAACCTCCATGACGAGTGGCCCCAAGAATAATCTCGATGATATTCTTCGGCGTCGAGCAAGCAGCTCTACATCAACACCCTCAGGATCTTCTATATCTGCTCCCATTCCCGCCGTTAAGGTATCTATCGTCAAAGTGTATGGAACTATAGTGGCAATCACTGAACTTCTTTTAGTCTTCGAAATTCAAACCATCCACGAATGCAGTTGCTTCCTCCTCCTCCACACCTTGTATGTCTCTGGAGGTCATTGTTCACTTGGAGCCACTACTTATAGTTCCTTTCAGTGGGAAAGAAACCTTCTCTTCCATCTTTCTCTACCCCCGGATTTGGTCGATCAAAACCTTTAGCTAAAGATGCAGAGTCATTGTCAAATGCGCCTGAAGTCGTCGATATTTCTGGCGATTTCCCCAATCCTGGCACTAAACGACGCTCGGACGCGTCTGGTCTCACTGAAGTTCAGGCCTCCTTCAAACGGAGCAAAAGCAGTCATACTTCTGATAAAGAGAACATGTCGATCAGCATGGCTACACTCTCCACCAGTAATGACAAAGGAAAGGCTCGAGCGGTGTCCTCGATTACCCCGGAGGGCCCGGCTACCGTCTCTGCCAGTAACGACAAAGGAAAGGCTAGAGCGGTGTCCTCGATTACTCCGGAGGGCCCGGCTACTTCTAAGCTAACCTCGCGTCCTTCCGACGACAGCAAAAACATGGAAGGGAAATCAAAGGATCCGACAGGCGACGGCAAGAAGGGCGTGCAAGATGGCTCATGGGTAACAGTGGGGTCAACTAGAGAATTCAACCCTTTCACGCGCCTGGAAGTGGATTTTCCCAACTTCAAGTGTGATTCAAAGTCTGTCAAGAAGGTGGGRAATCACGATGACCTATCCACGGTGTGTCTCATGGATCTCTTAGGCTAGAAAGATGTTTACGAGAATCCTTTTCCATAGAAATCAGTCGCTGAACTTCAGTCACTGCTGACATTCAATCTGGATCTTCAGCAATCCAATACACGTTCAATTGAGGATTATCGACTCGAACCTGACGGTGCAGTAGACATTGTCACCTTACAGGGTATCGAGTATGTGATTCATGGTTCGAATAGGGTGCTGGCTCATTTTTCCCTTGTAGACAGATACTAGCAGATCGAATCCATGCGATTCTTCAGCTCTTGGACTCCAAGAAAGTTGAACCTAATGTGGAACCCGCAATTACCTCCCCTTACAAGAAAGTTGAACCTAATGTGGAGCCCGCAATTACCTCCCCTTATTTCAATGCAGACCCTGTCCTTTCCTCGTCCGCAAGCTCTTCTTCGACCGGTAACATCCCAAGTGATATCACCCCCATAACCTCAGATCCTGTCATTGACCTTTGCGATGACATAGAGGATTCCGTGGACACTCACTTGGTAGATAATGTTATCCCCGATAGCGATGACTTATTATGGAATGCCTGTGAGGACTTCCCTGATTTCGATGATACTATGCTAGATGCGTTGGAAACACCTCCGGGCCCGAGCCTCGACTCTAATGTGGAATCTGACCACACGAAATACGCAGATAACCCGTACTATGCCGAGATCATGAAGAATTTGACAGGGGTATTTCGGCTTCAACGTTTCCGCAAAAATCAGCTCGAGGCCATTTTGGCGGCTATGTCAGGACGGGATGTTTTCGTACTTATGCCTACTGGTGGTGGCAAGAGTCTGTGTTACCAGTTACCTGCCGTATGCAAAGGGGCAACTACAAAAGGCGTCAGCGTCGTTGTCTCTCCACTACTTTCCCTCATGACTAACCAAGTCACTGCGCTCAAGGAAAAGAACGTAGATGTCTTACTCTGGAACTCAGAGAGCACGGATGTCAGCGATATCATGAGACGGCTGAGAGGTTTTCCAAAGCCCAGCCTGCTCTATGTCTCACCCGAAAAGATTAAGGAGAGTGGCACTCTGAAATCTATTCTTCTTGACCTGTACAACTCGGAGAACCTTGCACGCTTCATTGTTGATGAAGCTCACTGTATCTCTACCTGGGGCCATGACTTTCGGGAAGCGGTGAGTCTTCGTGATCATCTGTCTCTAAATACCGCCTTTAATTCTTCCTCTAGTACCAATGTTTGGATAGTCTTCGTGATGACTACCCTCTCGTACCAATCATGGCTTTGACGGCTACGGCAAATCAAGTGATGGTCGACGACATCATGAAACGACTCAAGTTGAAGAACTGCGCTTCGTTCAAACAATCATTCAACCGCACCAATCTTAATTATCTGATTCTTGACAAGAAAAAAGTTGTGGATGATATCTTCCAGTTCATCTCTATGAAGCACCGGAACGAGACGGGCATTATATATTGTCTGAGTCGAGACAAGTGCGAGAAGGTGGCAGAGGATTTGAGAAGGAGAGGCTTAAAGTCGAATCACTTCCATGCTGGGATGAGTCCTTCCGAGAAGGAGCAAACTCTACGTGAATGGGAGAACGATGAAACCCGCATAATTGTCGCAACGGTAAGAGTGTCCTCAGCTCCTCCTCTAGGTCTCAATGTGAACGGTATTCCAGATTGCTTTTGGGATGGGTATCGACAAACCAAATGGTAAGGTTGAACAGTCTGGCATTGAATAGTAACCCTGATACACCCCATAGTACGATACGTGATCCATCACGACCTTCCTAAATCTCTCGATGGGTGCGTGTTCTCGTCTCTCACTTGCACTCTTGTCTGATTGCCTTCTTGCTAGATATTACCAAGAAACTGGTATGTTAGCTGCTGCTTTGTGAGCCTCGCTAATCCTTCATACAGGTCGTGCAGGTCGTGACCAGAAGCCAGCAGATTGTCTGCTATGTATGTTGCACCTGGATATCCTCGTGAAGCGGCTCTGACATAAGTGGTGCAGTTTACAGTTATCGGGATTACAAGTCAATTGTCAGGATGATCAATAACCCTAAGGAGCCTTTGAGCCCCGAAGCCCGCGACAGACAAGTACAACATGTCCGCAAAGTYATGGAGTACTGCTTGAACCAATCGGACTGCAGGCGTGTTCAGCTCCTACAGTTCTTTGGCGAGAAATTCGATAGACAGCTCTGCGATCGTCATTGTGACAATTGCTCATATGGAGGTGAAATGTTCACTCAGGATGTGACGAGGGAAGCACAAGCGATCGTGAATCTCGTAATTTATTTCGACGAGAGGAATCAGAATGTCACCCAGGAGCAGTGTCGTGCGATATTCAAGGGTGCAGATACCTCGACCATTCGCCAACGCGCCCACAATCGCCTGCCTCAGTACGGCGCAGGGAAGCATCTGTCGAATGAACTGCTTGAACAACTGTTCAAGCGTCTCTTGCTTCTTGAAGCTACCGATGAAGTCTCGATACCGGGCCCCCAGCAGTGGCATATCTATTATTTCAAGGTGAGACCACTATTTCCCGTTTATACGGCTTAATATTGACAGTGTTTGCTGGAAGCCGGGAAGTCGTGCTTCGGTATACAGGCATGGAAAGCAGAGTGTGATACTTGAATATCGTCCGAAGGCTAAAGTTACCGAGAAGCCAGCCTCCAAACCCGCCCCTAGATCCCGCAAACCAAGAGCGGTATCCAAAACGAAATAGGCTGAGGACCAATGATGTTATTTTTATATATTGTAAATACTTACTGTACATCCCTATAGTCAATGTAGACATTCAACTACGTTGCTAAGTAGCAAACATACTCATCAGCTGAGAAGGTAATAGTACATCACTCTCGTTATTCCTAGAAGTGTATTCTATGAGCTTGAGTTTACCATGCTGAGAGAAATATCTCAGCTAATGTTTTCTTATACGCTCAACTCATGGAGTGCTGGTTAGTAGTATTGAGCACCAATCCCAATCACACGAGAGGAGCATAGCCCTGTGTAGAGAAACAACATGATTTAGTGACGACGTGATGACTACATCTGAAAATAATACATCCGAGGAAGGGGGTGACGACCGAGATGATGAAGAAAGATAGCAGGCTGAACGATATAAAGAAACGAAAGATGTTAAGGATAGTTCAGGATGATACATATAAAGGAACTGAAAGAGAGAAAGAAAGGAAGAAAAGAAGGAAGGAAGGAAAACCAATTAAACAAAGAAATATGAACGAATAATTCATCGCTTCGCAAAGACTTTCTTCAACAAGCCAAGTACCTTGGGCACATTCAACTGAACGTACTCCAAATCTAGGAGATGTTTATTATCTTTTTGCTATATAGATTCATGATGAGCTCGCGCGCGGGGAACAATTAGTGCGAATCACTGACCTTTTCGAGTAGGTCGTCTATCTTAAGATCCATTTCGAGAATCGCTCGTTCTCGGCCTTTGTAATGCAAGGCAATGATGAACGTTCCAGGAGTTGGAGAAGTGATGTTGAAGTAAATGTTCGGGCGTCTAACATTGAAAGATAAGTATATCTGTCACGACAGGAGTCCCTTCCAGTCACATACCGGTTATCCGGAACGTTGCTTTCGACAATGATACCCTCCTTCTCCAGCTGTGCGTGTGTGAATCGATACGGACCTAGAACAACTGACTTGGCCGGCTTCTTCTCCTTCCCACCAACGGTAACGACACCCACGCCAGTAGTGCTGCCTTTATCCTTCGAGGCGGTCAGGCGCACATTCTGGAGATACGCCTTATACTGCTCAAGCTGGGATCGGAGATAGTTGTTATGATCACATATCGTCTTGTAGACGGCTTCCAAGGACTTTGTCTCTAGAACGACCTTTTCTCGCAGATTGCCGAGATGAACAAGCTCCGCAGAGACCTCTTCTTGCATAAGCTTGTACCCGTCTGCCTCCTCGACAATCTTCAGCTCCTCGAGTTCACGTAACATCTCCTTGACTTTAATTCCTTTGCGCACAAGAGTAGCATCCTTCGTAGTTGCCGCTCGCTCAGCGATGGCAGCTAAGTTGTACGGTCGCTTCTCGGCAGCATTGGGAATTGAACGAATGAGCTGAACAAATATCGACTTGGTTTCCATATACAGCATGTCGCTGGACGAAACGGAATCCATAAGGGCACTCTGAATATCTTGAACTGGGGTGTCCCAGCGACTATACAACGTGAGCTCGATTGTCCGGTTTTCCTTGCGAGGGACTTGCGGCGGAGCCGGGCCAAGCTCATCCATGAGGATACGTAAATGTTGTTTGTCATTTGGTGACTACAATGACAGTAAGGTACATTCTTCAACAAGAGATCGGCGTATAACGTACCAAGGTCTCGATATGCTGTAAAATCAATGAATGTGTGTTATACAACTCATTCAGGGTGATGTGAATCATCAAGTCCTTTTTCGAAAGCGCCATGTATTGGTCCATCTGGTTTAATGAGTGAATAAAGGCACGGGAACAAAATATCAGACACGACGCTACCTCAAGAGTTTCATAGAAGTCGCCGACTTCGCATAGATTATTGAGAAATTGGTTGATCCGAGCTTTATTGTTTTCAACAAATGGATTCAGCGTTATCATATAGGCTTCCTTGGCATATGAAGGCTTGTTGGCCAAATTCTGCAGCATTTTGGCGATCTGAAAATGGCGTTAGTATGTATAAAGTTACTTGCGGCAAAGTGCTCACTAGGGTGAGTGTGCGTCGTGGATGCTTTGCGGGTACGCCCTCAACAAGCATGTAAGCCTGAGGGGTAACGATGGCCGGGTTTATGAAGCGGAGGAAGAAAAAGCCGCCAATGAGAGAGCAAATAGCGTAGTCAGTCGCTTCGGGATATTTGCGCTGCCAGAGAAATCAATTGATAAACACAATCACGATCATTTGGGGGAACGCGCACTCGTGTGAGACTCCGAATCTGTTTACAAATCCACCTGATACCATATGGTACGCTCTCCATACTCTCAATTATAGTAACAAGAAAGCTGTTTGCGATTTCCATCAACATCGTTAGACGGGGTGCGATAATGGCCTGAACATCCAGGTTTTCTGCGGCGACCTCAGGCGCCACACCTCGAGGAAGATTAGGCGGCAAGGAACCCGTTTCTTCCTCTATTTGGTTGATCATTTGCTCGTACACCTGAGAGGCTCAAGTTCAGGCGAGAAGACAATAGCTGTAGCTGTAACTTACCTTGACAGGGTTAATTTCGAGATTGAGATCCTTGTGCTCAATCAAGCTATTGATACGTTCAGCTAATACACTTTTCAAGTAGCTCTGTCCGGGACCACGGCGGGTATAAGTCGTCATCATTCGAGAGACAGGGGTATTGGCACGGAGCAGGGATCCAAACTCTGTAGCGGTCTCGAACTGAGCAGAAAGTACAGATTGAAACATCGTTAGAAGGAGATGCTCCTCCCGACTTTCGTATTGATTTCCGTAAAGCGTGAACATGACCGTCTGTAGAAGGGTGTCGATTTCCGACAGACTGACTAGTCGACATAAAGCAGCGATGTGCTTGGGCTCGGATTGAAGGAGGAAAAAAAGGTTGGAGTATTGCTGTATCTTTCGGTCGTCTGGGTAGTGGCCTTCGGTAGGGTCAACCTCCTCGAGAGTTCGTTCAACTTCTCGTTGCTGAGAAGAGAAAAGAAAGTTTGAGTGTGAATTACAGAATGGCTGAAAGTCGGTGTATCATACCTCATCCAATGCCATCCGATTCTGAATCAACAATGCAATCCTTGAGTCTAGATAACGCACATCTCGTTCCAGGACGAAGTTCTTCTTAGACTGAGTAGAAATCTTTCCCTTCAAGTCTCTGAGACGCTTTTGTGCTGTGATAGAATTATGAGATTTAGAAACTCCGGCAGAAAGGGTACATTCATAACAATACGCACCTCTAGCTAGATCATCTTCAACCTCTGCATCCTGTTCCGCCGCCATACTGAACAGTGCAGTAACACTGTACCGGTTGGTATTTCGGTTCGTAAGACGACGTCCATTGATGCTACCAGGTGAAGCAGGCTGGTCAGGGTAAGACATGATGACTCTTGGGAGAAACGGCGAGATTTGTATGTGAACGTTAGCGACAGAAAGCTGCGCGATGCAGGATTGAAGTGGAGAACTAAAGCAATCCCCGCGCTTGCAACCTGGCAAAAGCGATAAAGCTGTGATAGAATAGGTTAAGAGAAGAGGATAAGGGTATAAAGAATGAGAGATTGAAGAGCGTTGTTGAGGACGGAGAGCAAGACTGAATTGATGGCATGCGCCGAACTCGGCTTTCTCCATCCTTGTGACCACAGCCACCCGTGAAACATTCTCCAGTCGAGCTCGACGTCCGCTGCAGTGAACACTCTACTCGCTGTAATGTCAAACAAAATATCTTCAATTTCCCTCATGGCTCTCCCTGTCAGGATTGGATCATTTGTCAAGCTCCTGCAGGCAAATCTTAGAATGTCGTACCACCGCAGTATCCGAGTCATCTTCGTATCCGTTGCGAGGTTGTGCGAATCCACTCCATTCATACCTGCAGTCAATCAGCGTTTACGGACTGAATGGCTGCGCAAGAGCCAGACAGAGCCCCGGTTGACTATGTTATTCCTTGAGCATAGCAGGATATAAACTTTGGACCCTCAATCGAAATTCGTCCGAAATCCGTCCTAGTGGTATGTCTCTGTAAAATTCCCATACCGCCTTGCTCGCGTGCCTGCATCATTATGTTTTCTGTCCGTAGAATTGGCGTCTAGGAGCTCTTCTCTTCCGCTCTCTCTCCCAATGATCTTAGATGTATGATTTACTCCACCGTTATCTTGCAAGGACTGAATTCGCCGGGCCTATGTATGTCTGTACATACCTGTACAAGGTCCTCTACGCCTCCTCAGCCACCCAGGCCATATGCTTCTCATTTAATTTGAAGCACAGGAGCCGCTCCAAACGAGAATCCGTCTATTCAATATTAACCCATCGTTCAGTGCTCGGCCGAACATGCTGCAAGGAGTTGTTGCCCATTGTGGAAGTGAATACACTCGTACGCCATTCATGAGTAGAAGCACGGATGCAACATATGGGGAAATCCCGAATTATCCCGTTGAGGAGACGAATTTGTCGGAAATGCTACAGCAAGACAGTGTCAAACGTACAGCAGACGTATAACAACTCTTCAAACCGAGCACCTCGTAAGTTCGTCGCGAGCAGTGTTCAAAATTATGTTACATCACGAATAAGATATTTGATTGTTTCATTGATAATTGTTTCATTGAAAATGACATGCATGCAGGGTACTAATACAGAAAGAATCGGAGTTGAGGAGTATGCGGCGGGTTAGACCTAAACATGTAATGCAGACAAGAGACTAGTGTACATTTGCTTCAGACTAGTATCCAATGATACTCATGCCGTTTACAGCGTTTACAGGGGCCGGACGCAATCTGCCCCGAACACGTCGGTTTCTGACCGACCGTTACTGGTACGATAGCTGATTTCGTAGCCCCACCCAGCGATCTAGAAAAGCGGGCGTGCTGTATGTATGGATTCACACCAGTTGTACGAGAAATCGAAGCTTACCTTCTCGAAAAATTTCAGCGCACTAATTACAAAGCCTACGGCGAAGACATTGGACTTGAGGCGGACCTCGACTTGCTGGTTCTACGTAGCGAGAGTTAGAAACAGGGCAGGGTCTTGTGGATGAAGCCTGCGGCGCTACTGACAAGGGCAAGCCTAGCTAACTGTCGAGGGAAATGCATTCAGTTTGAATGACTTGGAGTGAATCTATCGAAACTCACAGTCTTCTTGAGCGACATTGAAGAGTTTTGCGCGAGGTCCTGGTAGTTAGGTGGTGGCTGAGGCACACCATAATCTCCGCGCATCATACTGGGCTGGGGGGCAAAAGATAGTGGTGGTTGTGGTGGATACGGCGTGCAGAATGATGGTGGAAACTGTGGACCCTGAACATACTGCTGCTGCTGTTGAGGCAGCTGTCCACTAAACTGCATTTGCACGGAATATGACATGGAGTATCAAGGAACTGACGCGGGGGTGAGAAAGAGGTGGTAATCAAGAGAGGCAAACACTGGAGAAGCATTTTTATCACAAAACAAAAAGTTCGATCAGTTTGGAAAGGCTGCCATAAGTATGATAACGCCTTGATGTGAACGCAATGTAGACCTCGGCACACACACCAGACCATAGCTGCCGAAAGCGCTGGTGCTCATTTTAGGGCAATTGAGATGCTTGAAGAGGAGAGGCCATTCTGTCATCGTCTTTTCGGTGTGGAATCGGAAGACATGCGCATCTTGATCACGAGAAGTCCAGGGCCCGAAAGCTTCTTTGACTTCTCGGAATTTTTAGAAAAATTGAATTGAAAAGCCAGACGACCGGGGAACAACCGGGCAGAAGGTACCGAAATTTATGGGAATCTGACCGAAAGTTGACTCGTATAAGGTTCCGACTCTCCTAAGTAAAGTTTGTCAACTTGATTGATTCCTAAGTCCTGGAATCTCCAGCTGACGGCATCGCGTTCTGAGTGTCGACTGAGCTCGGAGAGCGATGGCTGCGATCGGGTGCGATTGGATAACATAGCTGGTATTTAGGAGATGATAAGCTCCTGAGGATGGCAAGGAATGATACAGAGCAAAAAGATTGACGCCACTTTATAAACTTCTGCTACAAGTGAGGTGCGAGAGAAGCGACCAAGAGAGTGAAAAGCCTGAATCTGAGCCTCAGGAGACCTAGTGGGAAATGAAATCACGAGCACGAAGTTCGCGTTGATGAGCGCGCAGAGAGTCGAGGCTGCTTTGGTCATATGAATTGACGAGGAGTGCACCGGTACCGGAATCTTGTATATTGAGGCTTGCTGCAAGGAAGATGTGAGCCGCCTGTTTCCAGTTTCTAGGAATGCTTTAGCTTGACTGAGCGAGAGAGAGATGTATGCTAGAATTACAGGCTGGCTCGTGAAGCCTGAAGCTTGTAAGCGCTTGAAGCTTGAAGCTAAGTTTTGGCGGGAATGATAGGCAGCCGAGACCCGAGATTCGTGGGTAAACCATGCACGTGATCGTGGCGTCATCAGATTTCGACACAATAGTCTAAGCGCCCAGCGCGCCAAGGCTACCAAAGTCTTTCCGTCTCCATTCACTAACATGACGAATCTACTTGCAATACCATTCAAAAAGACTTATACGCTCGATGTCAAGCATTCGGCTCGTCGCTACTTCTTGGAGCATGGAGATACTCACCCCGATGCTGTTAAAGCGGACATAAACGAGTGGCAAGAGTTGAGGCAGAAAGTAGTTGGTCTGGAGGCTCACATAGATCGAATCAGTGATCTGTTACGGTGAGTAGAGATGGAACTGCTATGTGCTATCAATGCGTGACAGCTTCTGACATAGATATCACGCTCAATTAATCTCAATTTTGACCAAGCTACCGACCGATGTGGGTATACGTCGTCTTCTTTGTCCGGGATGATCGTCTTGAAGTCGACCAGATACAACTAGAGATTTCATATGCCCCCGCTTTTTCACCCTCCTCGATACCGATTACTCTTAAAAATCTTCTTTTTGAGCGCGCCGCTGTGGTCTTCAATTTGGGTGCTTTGTACTCTCAGCTAGCAGCTTCAGAAGATCGCTCACACGGTGATGGAATAAAGCGCGCAGTTGCATACTATCAGGTGGATGATCAAGATTCTATGTGATACCGACCGATTGCTCACTGATATTCTTTTTCAGAATGCGTCTGGCTCTATGGCATACTTGAGGACGGCGATTTTGCCAAAACTAGTGATCTCATCTGAGGACGAAGAGAAGCCTTTAGATCTATCGACCTCGTTTGTGCATGCTTTGGAGTGGCTGATGCTAGCTCAGGCCCAAGAATGCTTTTGGCAGAAAGCCAAGATTGGTGAGTGAGGTCTTCTTCCCTCAGGTTGCTTTGCGGTCAGTGACGTGCTGTAAGCGTAGATAACTATAAGAATGGCTTAATTGCTAAGCTTGCGGCCAGTGTACGTTCTATGTCGATTGAATAGCTGTTGCTTCTCAAACGTTCTATCAGACGGCGTCTTTATATAAGATGGTACTAACAACGATCCGAGAAGCCTCACCCGAGGTAAAGCATGTATTTCCATCGGTATGTCTTTTCACCGTGTTTACGGAGCTGTTAATAAGACTGAACAGGACTGGTTAGCTCACATCGAAGCCAAGCAGTGTCATTTTGATGGCGTTGCACAGTATCGTAAGAGTCGAGATGAACTAGAAGGCAGCAGGTAACACCGACAATACATTCTCGTCAAAGCATGACTGACAGTGTGTGTAGATACGGTTTCGAAATTGCCTACTTGAGACAAGCCCTCACTGAAGCTAAGAAGGGCTACGACATCGCTCGTCGAGGAAAAGTATCGCCTGCTGTCTTGCACGATCTTCAGGTGAGACTTATTGCATGACATGGGAATCTGTAACGATAAAAGTTGTACTAGTCCTTCCTAGACGCGGTTCAGAAAGATGTTACCCGCGCAGAACGCGACAATGATCTGATCTATCACCAAGACGTACCGACAGCCTCTTCTCTACCTCCGATACAACACGCTGCGATTGCTCAAGTAATCGTTCCTAAAGAATTATCGAATCCGAGCACCGTTGTCAAACATGATGAAATGCTGTTTTCGGAACTTTTAGGATGGGGTGCACAAGAAGCTATCAGTGCGTGATATGATTCTTATAGTGGAAGGCCAACTTACACTCTGTTTAGATCTGTACAACGACAAGAAGAGAAACCTAATTCAACACCACATCGTTAGTGCTGCCCAGGAATCGAAAGATGTAGCTGACAAGTAAGCAGGTTCGCGAGTCGACACTGACCCAGCTCACCAACTGTTCGTTAGGGCTCTACGTTCGCTCAATCTCCCTGCGTCACTTGAGGCTCTTGAACGATCTGTCGGTCTACCACCGAGTTTACTGAAAAAGGCAGAACATGTTCGTTTGGAGAATGGCCCCAACAAGATCGAAGCCGCGATCAAAGATTTGCATCGGCTCGCGCGCCAAAATACCAAGCTTTTAAATGAGGTAGATTTAATTTACCAAGGAGTAGTAGCAATCTAAACTTTGCTGAAGGCTATGGATATCCTTGATCAAGAAGCTTCAGTAGACGAGTCGATTCGTGAAAGCATGCCTATCGATAGACTGCCCTCTCACGAAGCGAATGTCCATCTTGTCGAGAAGGAGCGTAGATACCGTGACATATTGCAACAAGCTGCTGCCAGCGATGAAACCGTCAGGACGAAGTGGGATCAGTGGGAGAAAAACATCACGGAGTTGACTTGGGACGAGGCAAGTTCTGGTACTCTTAATATGGTCTGGCCATTCCTCTTAACTTGCCAACAGGCCGACCTTGAAAGATCGATCCCCTCATCCAACAAAAGAACGCAGTCCAAGGAAACCGAAACCCATACTCGCGCACTACGAAGTCTTTTAGAATCACTAGACGAGCTTCATTCGGACCGAGAAAATCTTGTTGGAAGAGCTCAGAGACTTGCGGAGGTCGATGATATTCGACCTCAAATATTGAAGGCGGCATCCGGCTTTGAACGATTAGGCGAAGTCCAACCCGTCATGTTCGAAGACGTTTCTGAACAGGAACTTGCTAAATATGACAAGTTTTTGCAGTGGATGAGAGAATTAGAACCGAAGCAAGAGGAAATACTTAGCTCCATAACGGTGAGCATAAACATTATACATGGCTCGTGCTTCTGAATACGCAGTTGCAGAAAGAAAACGAGCTATTCTTACAATCCCGACGAGACGACGAGTCTGTCAAAGAACGAGAACGAACATTTCAGTCCCTTGATCTTTCGTATCACAAGTATCAGGAGATTGTTCATAATTTGGAAGAGGGCGTGAAGGTATGGGCGTTGTTGGTTCTATCACGACCAAGCTGACCACAGTCTAGTTTTACAATGACTTAATTGGCATCATGATGCAATTCAAAGAATCGTGTAGACAATGGAGCAATGAACGAAAGCAGGAAATCCAGTGAGTGGCTTTGTTCAAAACCTTCACTCGTTGTATAACCTGTATTCACCACATTACGAAGTTCCTTGACCCTATCCCAACCAATGCAGTCGTTGAATATTGACGACAGTGACGACGATAATGAGGAGGGGGAAGACGAAGAGGAGGAAGATGAAGATGAAGAGGTGGATAGGGTCAATGATAGCACAAGTCATACTGCGCCTATAGCTCCTGAGCGTAAGAAGGCGCCGCTTCCCTCCCTGAATTCCAGCGAATGGGGCTGGGAAGGGTCTTCTTCCTTCGGTGCTCCTTATCCAAGCCCAGCCCATAAGAGTCGAAAAGCTTAGCTTGATAGTCTGCGATAATTATACCATCGAATGCCGTGCAACAGTACATGTACAAGTGCTTCTAAATTCTAATGTATCGCATTTTAACAGCAGTTGCCGAGGGCGGCGTAGCGTGACATAGCCACTTGGCGATCACTGTCAGTACCAAGATAGCCTTAAATTATGAAGCCATCTCTCAGTCTCTTTCTTACTCTTACGGTTTCCAGAGGCGAGCAGCAGCTCAAGGAGCTTCGCGTGTAGTTGCTTCAGCTTACGTTCAGCTTGCTCATACTTCAAACACTTACTGCTATCGACCCGAGATGCATTTCCCAGATGCTAAAAGTGATCCTGCTCAAGCACCTATGATGCCTCAAGGGCCCGGGAGTCCTCCGGCTTACGCTCCTCCGCCTATGGCGCCTCCTTCTGGTTATCGTATCCCGTTGACGACGACCTCTGCTTTCCCCACTGAACAACAAACCCTTCGTCCTCCCACCTTTGACCTTGACGGCTCACCTCTCTTCATTGGAAGTGCCTTATTCGAGAACTCCGTTCATCCATGCAAGATTGCACCTGCGCTTTCACCACCTTGTCTGGTTCCATATGCGGGTGGCGAGCATCATCACCACGGTCGATATGTAAGTTTGAGATCGAGAGATCAGCCCGTCGGTTTCGTCTCATGCACGCACTCTAGGATCTACTTCCCTTCGACCCGAATACTATGGAATTCGTCCGCACTTCTCATGGACAGATCCCCCCCGGACGTCGGCCGATTGAGGGGGGTTACGAAGATAACGGTAGTGGTTTCTCTGCTTCATCCAGCTTCATCTATCGCTGATGCCTTCAACTACGATACAATCCAGGTAATAAATTGTATCATGGATTGGCTGTAGTCAATGGTGTCCGAGTGCCAGGAAAGACTGGTTCCCATCTGTACGTCTACCCTTGTTTCTCCTGAACATTTCTCTGTAGTGAGCTGCGACACATTTTAGTGGTGGATGCAACGTATCTTTTGCAGGAGGCGAACATGTTATCAATGAGAACTATGATATCCTGTTAGTATTTCCCTACTCGAACTGATGCACTTGCTCATCTTGCCACAGATGCTGGAAATTTTGAGTGTATTTTATGAAATGCAAACCATTTACTTGTACAATGTGATTTACAGTTGAGCAGATATGTTTTTAAATATACATCTATTGTAGCAAGGTATCTAGTAATCCGAACTCTGTTCCAAGCAATCGGTTTCTCTCGTTCCTATATATAATGATAGAGCATGTTTCAATCTTGTGCGCCCATGCGTGCAGAAAGAGATCGTTCATTCCCGTCCTTGACCAGAGCAAATCTTGTCGAAGCAGGTTTCTATTTCAAGGTACAAACTCATTCAGTCTTGCCTCTTCAGAATCATGATTGACTGACCTAAACAGTAAACTTTATGTCACTTGCCCATTCCACGAGTTTTCTCCTCTAGGAGTGCCACAAGCTGAACAAGCCAAGTGTAATGGCTTGTTGTCCCTATGCAGCTATCAGTCAATTCCAAAGCAGGTATAACAAACTTCATGCAGCATACAGAGTACAGACAAGACAAGCCCATGAAGCACCGTTGTCGAAGTCAACTTGTGGACCGCGCTCCATTGCCATTGGCGCAGGTGTCACGGAGTCTGGAGAAACCAGGGAGCTCGTAGACCTTGTTCCACCAATCGTACGGCCCTTGCCTTTGACCGGAGCCATACCCAAAGCTTCTTTCTTGCGTAAGTTCACTTCGGTCTCGACGAGCTTACCCAAGCCGAGCTCGTTGGTCCTCGATGAGGTCAAGGAAGAAGCTATCGTGTACTTCGGCTGCTTGGGCGGGAAGGCTGATATAATCAGTCTCATTAACGCTGCTGAGTGGCCAAAACGGTCACAACTTACCAGTATCAGTAGATTGGTCGTCCAATTTCCGCTTTCCCTTCTGACTCGAGGAGGCCGTCGCACCATTTACATATGTCGATCCAGACGCAATCGGTATATCACAATCATTTTCGTCATCAGAAAGCTCAATGACATCTGGTTCGCCTTTCCCAGTGAATATGAATTCACTTTCGTATTCTTTCCATGCAGAAGGATCGACTTTGAGACCCTTAACATCACCTTGTTCAGCGTCAAGGAGGGCTTTTCGCCTATCGGAATCCGTCTCAGGAACATAATCAGGATCTTCATCAGACTCAGCATCTTCAGTTTCTAGGTGCGAAGGAGAAATAGGGGAAGAGGTCGAAGCTGACATCAGAAGAGCGTGAATTAGTAGTGTCCTTGGAACAGACGAATGTCATGTGCGTACAAGAGGACTGTGTTTGCAGCATTTGTATTCTTCTTTCTGCCGCGAGAGCTCTTTCTTCGCGAGCCTTCTTGCTGGTAAAACATTATAGTTAGCTTAGCCAAGAGACGATAATGGCAATAATTACCTGTTCGCCCGCTTTCCGAAACCAGTTCCTTTTCTTTCATCTTCTGGATCGCCTTCATTCAACGCTGTACCCTCTCCAGAGAACGCGTACTTGGACGTAACTCTAGATCCAGCTTTACGTCGCTTAGCCGTTTGTCTGCCTGTATGATTCGAGGGAATAATTTCGCGAGGACGTCGCGCCCCTGTTCGTCGGCGAC
>RCHF01000115.1:0-52886 GCA_003987895.1 Neonothopanus nambi
ATCATGGAACACACTCTTGCCTAGTTCCGAGTCTCTTTCAAGCGCGTCGAGCGCGAGAAGCTGTCCCGATGCCAGATCAAGAACATGTAGGTAATCGCGTACACAAGTCCCGACAGGAGTGGGGTAGTCGTTTCCGCACACCTTTAGAACGGACTCTTTGACACGGCCGATAGCCATGTGGGCTCGGAGGGGAAGCAGATTGCTTGGGCGGCCAGTAGGGTCTTCCCCGATACGACCTGAGGGATGGGCACCAGCAGGATTGAAGTAACGCAATGAGATAGCCAGCCATCTCGTTGGTTCGGCTATAGAAGACGTCATTAGATTTCAATTGAAGATAAAAAAAACATTTTTTCCAATTACGACACACCATGACACAAGTCGTCAATAATCGTTTCTGCCATAACTTTTGTTTTTCCGTAAGGGCTGTCAGCTTGGAGACGTGTCGTCTCGGGTATTGGGACAACGGGTGGTGTACCATAGACGGTTGCAGAAGAGGAATACACGAATCTGGTGCAGTCGAACTCGGACATAATTTGCAGTAGAGATATCGTAGCAGAGACGTTGTTTTGGTAGTAGGTGAGGGGTATCTCTGTGGATTCACCAACGGCCTTGTACGCCTGTTGGGAGTGTCAAAAAAGATGAAACCTTGTGGAAGTTCGTCAACACTCACTGCTATATGTATCACACCCCATATCCCGCCTTTTCCATACCTTTCAAACACTGCTCTGACCTGCTCTGCCTTGGTGAGGTCGCAGCTATGTGCATCAATAGTCGTACTCTCCACGTCCTGTTCTGTGGGGTTTTCGGGCAGTTCGTCCTTTGAAAGTTCAGATACTCGTGCGAGTGCGGCTGGAAGGGAATTATGGTAGTTATCTATTGAGATGACCTTGTATCTGCGAGTTTTCTGGAGGGCATAAACGACATGCGAGCCTGAAAGAGCCTAAGAGAATTAGATCCTATTCATCCTCATAAAGGAGCTGTTTCGAAACTGACCAATGTACCCAGCGCCACCCGTCACAAGAACGTTCTAAAGAAAGGAAATGAACATTCAAGACAGAGAAAAACAAGCTTGTCGTCGTACTCTGAGGCCCTGCGTGTTCGACATTTGGAAACGGAGAAATAAAATTGAAAGTAAAAGAAAAGCGAAGGGGGTTTTATCTGATCATGGATCCACGCGGGATAACCGATCATTCCGTTACTCCCTAACTACACACTACAACAAGTCAACAGTACATACTCTGAGAATGCTACCGCTCCTCCATTTTCACGTCCCCTTCTCCGTCAGTTTTTGTATTCTCTCCAGGTAATCGACTTGCTACCCCAATAGGACTCGCTGAACCCATTGTAGCATCCTCTAATGAATTTATCCCTTTCTCTTTCTCGTGCTCTTTTGCAGTTCTCTCCTTCTCAATCTCCTGCGCCAGAAGCTCAATGTCACCCGTACCGATCTTACCGAAGTGTGCTAGATGCTGCTCTCGGGCCGTCCGGAGCGCAAGCCAGGCCCAGCGATGCTTACTCTGCAACCAATAGAGTGTATCAGATGAATAATTTCGTCGAGTCAGCAACCAGTAAAACAAAAACGGAGTCAGAAAACCCACCTCCTCGGCCCTTGTAATTTGCTCGTCCGATGGGAGTGGTGGCGGCGCGGGATGTGCAGGGGCCGGTGCAGGTGAATTTGAAGGTGGCATGACCGCTGCTACAGGTGGTGCATTGGCGTTTGCAGATGGAACAGTACTCGGGTCTAGTCCTTTGCTGGGTGATGACGGCCCAGGCGAAGCCACCGGTTTGGCGGGTAATGATGGATGTAATGACGAAGGAGCCAGACTAGAGGTGGTTTGTTCTGAGGACGTGTCTGGAGCGACCTGGGTGGTAGATTCCGCAGCAGCGCCGACAGGCTTCATCTCGACGTCGACAGAAGATGCCGCTGGAGGCGGGGTAGGTGCCGCGGCAGCAGCTGCAGCTGCTTTCATAGCTTCTCGCCTCTCTTGCTGTTGCCGCAGCGTCTTCGTCCTCATCTCGATCTTGCGGTTCTCTAGCTGAACCTTTTTGACAAAATCTTTGACCTCGCCAGGACTGTAAGACATCAGATTAGAATATAATGAATTGTGAAAGAGGAAGCCCTCAACTTGAAAGGTCTCTGTAAATCTTCCAAATCCCGGTAACCCATGTCCCAGATATCTGTCAACGCCTCACTGCCGTATCTCCATTCCCAATCCTTTGGCGGTTCTCTCATCTTTTCTCTTATATCCTTCGTGGCCTCTTCCAGTCCTACTTTCCTCCTCTTCTTCTCCTCACCCTCCTCAACTTCAATTTCCTCCGTCCAAGGCCCCTTGTCAAACGGCGCGCATAGATCAGCCTTCCACTTGACCCAGTTTTTCTCCCGTTCTAATATAACTGCTACGCTCTCAGCAAAGGCACGTCCGTTCGGTGTAGTCTGCCGTAGTTCTTCCGTCGCTTTGTTCAGTGTATCTTGTACCCATTGCTGCGCGTCCTCAGACTCAAGAGTGAAATCCATGTGAAGCGACCGGTTACGGTTAGTCTGCCAGGAGCTTTTGGCAGCTTTGGTGAAGGTCAGAAGATGGTTGAGGAGTATGAGGAGTTGAAAGAGAAACTGTCGACGGAAATGGGTGTCTGCAATCTGTAATCGAGTGATATTAGTAGGTTAAAAAGCAAGACAGGAAACATGCTTACTTCCAAGTCCAACAGCTCGGGGCTGGTGAGGAATTTAGCAAAGAAGTATTCGGTCACAGAAGACTCTTCATCGTCCTCGACAGCTTCACGCTTGCGTTTGAGTGTACTGGCATTGAATGCGCCTACTGCTTTGCTTCCCATCATGGCGCGCTCCTTCGCCGTTGCCTCTTTAATCACTGGCAACACTTTGTTAACAGCCTCTTGGAATTGTGCGAATGTCGAAGCCTGAGCAAATATCGGTGGTTTGGAGAAGTATAACTGTAGAGACCAAAAGGTATTATAAAAATCTGCATATACAATAAGCATATATCCTGTAAGTTGGATATTAAAGAAACAATACGTACCTTCCTTTTGTTCTGAAGCTTGCGTTTTCTTCGGCTCGTCAACTTGCATCCCCTCCCGCTTCTCCTCCTCAGCCTCTGTTGACTTTTCCTTCTTATCCTCATCTGCCGTCTTCTTCTCCTTCGGCTTCACCAATTCAACACCCTCCCAAGTAGGCCCATACTCGCCACGCAAATTCACCCCACTCCGCTCCCCCAATGGAAACACGCCGCTCAGAAATGTTAGTATCCGACCACAGAATATTGTCATGTTTCCCATCTTCGATAGTCTCCTCAATAAATCATTCAATGTTCGTAGCAAAACGAGTGCTTTGCCCTTTTGGGGAACTAAGCCTTCAGTGAGGCGCGGTGCGCGCAGCTCAATCCATGAGAAGATGTGTGAACAAGATGCGATGGTTTGGGTTTCGAGGAGATCTTGGATAACTATGAATGGGAATACTTGTTCGCATGCATCTTGTGAAGAGAAACCGAGAGTTAGTTGACATTACCGTACCTAAAATTAAGTGGCGCACCGTGTTCAGTGAGTGTGAGGACCAAGTCCAATAGGTCCCTAAGTCGGTGGTAATAGGATTCGTCTTTCGCTTTTAGAGCTTTTCCTTCTGTAGCCTAGAGAATTACTAGCTGGTTCAGTCTTCAACTAGTAAATGTATGAAGGAAGATACGCACTGCAAGATCGAACACCTCATTCTTCAATAAGTACTCCCATTGGCTCTTTCTGTTCTCTGCAGAAGATTTTCCCTGGGACTCGTCCAACGCTTTCCTCACGAGAACATTAAGCTTGTCTTGGTCGATAGGTGAGGGTCCGGAAGGAGGAAGCGAAGATAAAAGTTTGGTGAGTGATGGTTGGAGAGAGACCATTACGCCTCGCGCCTCGGATTGATTTCAACTACTTGACTTCATACCACGACTACCATTCTTTTCTTCACCAGCTTCTTCACTCCAATTTTGTGATAGACTATAATGTGGCTCGTTTTCAGAGTTCGTGACTGCTCACAAAAACAGCTGGCTGTGCTGTAAAACTTTGGGTTTTCAGTTCGCAACATGATTGAAGTCGTTTGGAATCATCTTCTTCTCAAGTTGTACTTGACTCAAGTCTGGATACACTAAAGATGCTCTAGGCTCTTGTGTAGGATAAACCCCCCCACTGTAACTTACAGGTTGTGCCATCGCGTGTGCAATAGGAATGACAACCTCAAACTGCAACAGCCTTATCGTGCTGCGACTCGATGTCCCTTTCGTGGACCTGTCGTACGACGTGGACCATTTTCGCCTAGTTGGAACGTCCAGCGTTATCTCACAAGCTTCTTTTTCCCCTGAGACTGCGACTTCGTCACCTTGACCATCCTATGATCTATACCATTGGTCCAGTGACTTACCCCACAACCGTTTATCGCGTTTTGGATCTCTTCTTTCTGTTCATAAGTTCTCGGAATCCTCAAATTGGCGAATTTCTCTCGCTTACCAAGAGATGCGATCCCTAGGAAGAATATAATAGACCCTGAGGAGAGTTGCGAAATGGGTATAGTAAGTTTAGCAGGAGGTCACTCGCTGATGAGCTTGAGAGTTTGGGTGTTGCCTCCGCTTGAATATATATTCCATGGTGAAGATATAATTGACGATGAAGGCTCTTGGTGACCTCTCCACACCTTATACCATTCGTTCTCAAAGCTTTCTGGCTCAAACATATCAGAACGTCGAGTTTGTCAAGGTAAACAATGACATTCGGAATCCTAGGTAAACCTATTCAGTCTGTAATACACCATCGATGAACTGACTTACGTTCTCCTTACTTCGTTTCCCAGAGGATAAACACCTCGAGCATGTCCCAGGCACGGCTCTACTGTCTGACCTTGGTGTTATTCGCGGACATCGGGTTGGTATTGTGCGCTTTGAAGCAGGTGTTGAGCCCTGATAACATTCTTGGATCCTGTAGGTTTCGATAGATACAGCAGAAGGTCTTAAACGAGGAACAGGCCGACATTCCCATGTAATACTCGTCCCTCAACCCTCCGATGATCCCAAAGACCCGTGAGTCTATCCCACTTGGCCTTTCAAGTCCAATCCTCTCGTACGTTTCTAACCTTTTCTCTCAATAGATTGAATTGGCCAAGATGGAAGAAAGAGGCTTGTTTCTGGACGCTGTAAGTTGATTTCGCCAAGAGGCGTCCATGGGCCAGTATTCACTATTTTTGTATTCTTTATATAGCGCATTCACAGCGTCCCTAGACGGAGCTCTCTCGCCTATGACCGGGCCCGGATACGTGCTGTTGTCAGCACAGTTCGGCGTGAGCGTAGACGAAGTCGCATCGAGTTTTGGCGCTATCTTGCTGGGCCTTGCATGCTTCATGTAAGTGTCAACTTCATGCTTATGTTCACATGCAGCAATTGAACCGGTGATTGAATGTTCACATGCACAGGTTACTCCAAGGAGCTTTGGCGGTAAAATTTGGGCATAGAATCGTGTACTTTGGATCTGTGTCGCTGGTAAGTCCGCCTTCTTCTCTGTCTTTCCTGTAGGTATGAAGAAATACAGATGTTCATATCGTGTATCTGGTGTGCACTCAGCCCAAACCTTGCGTCAATCCGAGCCTCGAGAGTATTTCAAGGTTTCGGTATGTCTGCGCTTCAAAGGTTAGCCTGTTCTTGTGCTTGTGATTTTTCATCGGTGTTGACAGTGTCATCATTATAGTCTTGTAGCCTCTACTATTGAGCAAATATACTGGTAAGTCTTTGTCGCCTTCGTTCACACCTCAAGGTTCCCTCACATCGCTTCATGTCAGCGTACACGAAAGAGGAAACCGAACTGTGATCTGGAGTTTTGCTATCATGGCCGGTATCACGCTGTAAGTCCTAAAATTAGTGAATTTTTAATTCAGGGTCATTCATTTGAATATAGTGGGCCTCTTCTATACGGTTACGTGGTCCAAAACCTATCGTGGCAAATGGGGTTTTGGTTTGTCTCTATTCCGCTTGGCCTCGGGATGATTCTTGTTTTCCTATTTGTCCCAGAAGTAAGCCACCTCCGCTCTCCATTCAAATAAATCTGACGAATGTCATACCATATCAGACTACTTATCATCGCGGCGACGCATTCAAGGAGAGAAAGGCATCGAGCATTACAGGGACCCCTCCATTGAGCACGAGTAGTGAAAAACGAAGTCTGGATAAAGAAGAAATTGCGCCCTCGCCAGCTGAAGAGCTACCGGAGGATACAAGAATATATAGCAACCCAAGCTACATATCGCAGCTCAAGTTGTGGAATGGAACTTTCAGCGACGATAGTTTGATCAAGATTTTCTTTAGGCCGTTCCCTTTTCTCCTATCGCCCGTCGTACGTGACTTCCTTCTCCCCGTCCCTCGACCAGTCGTGATGTAGCTTATCATGGGCAACGTAGACTGTGTTCTTGTTTTTGGTTCACGGATTGCAAACAGCTTGGCTTAGTGAGTTCTCTTGTCCTTCTTGACGTGTTTCGATATTGAAGTATACACATATAGGTCTCCTACCTATATGTTCCTCCACAATATTTACGCTCGAGTACAACTTCAACGCGTCACAAACTGGACTGACTAATCTCGGAGGAATTGTCGGGATTGTCCTTGCTATGGCCATAACTGGCCCTTTGACCGACTGGGGAACTATTTGGCTGTCAAGACGGAACAAAGGCGTCTATGAGCCAGAGTTTCGCATTTTCTTTATCGGCGCCATGCTATTTGGGACGTTTGGATATGCTGGCTGGGCAGGTGAGGCCTCGATTTAGTGTTAGTTGGGAAGTAATCTGACTTTGAGATTACTTACATCCGTTCAGTGGGGACTACTCACCATATGCCATGGATTGGCGCTGTCGCCTGTCTTACTCTAGCGAACTTTGCCATGGTCACCTCAGGCTCAGCCGCTGTGACCTATCTTCTCGACACGCACGGTCGTAACTCGCTGCATTGTCTAGCCCTTAGCAATTTTTTCAAAAACCTCATACTATACGGATTCACTTTCTTCGCTAACGGGATGGTCCTACATCGCGGAGTGAAAGTGTC
The DNA here is from genome assembly GCA_003987895.1 of Neonothopanus nambi. Taxonomy (NCBI): domain Eukaryota; kingdom Fungi; phylum Basidiomycota; class Agaricomycetes; order Agaricales; family Omphalotaceae; genus Neonothopanus; species Neonothopanus nambi. The sequence goes on from RCHF01000115.1 coordinate 7,065, forward strand.
TTTGTTAATTCTAGCGGCCTGCCAGACTTTCTGCTGGCTGGCGTCAATCCCAATGTTCATTTTCGGCAAGCGGGTACGGTCATTTGTAAGTCAACAGTTGCTCCTGAGTTACGATACTGATGTGATTTTAATTACAGCTTGCACGTCATCCGGAACTTTTTGCTGTGGAAGAGGATGATAGACCCGTTGGAGCACAGTAATTATATCTTTCAAGTGTAAAGTTTTGTACATGTGAATCACTACAGCTGTTCAATGGTCCACAGACGACATAATGGATCAGACTCAATTTCCAAGCGAGGCCAAGCGCTCGAGTCCTAAGGGTCGCTGTGGTCGCGAACGTCGCATATATTTCTGAAAATATAGCAGCCTGAGCAGTGAGAGATGGCAAATCATGCTGTTGTCCGCACTTTACAAAGAAAGTCCGAATTATGAATCTCAGACGGTGTTACCGCAGGCTAGGATCGTCTGATCGGCGAGTAGCAGGAGCGATAGTCGAACGGAGTATATGGTAGCAGCGGAATCAACCCATAATGCATAATGGCCCACTACCCGCTCGTGAAATATTCATGTGCCTCGAGCTCGCTTTCTGGAGTAGGAGGATGCACAGTGAAGTCTGTCATCGTTTTCAATGAACTGTTGGCTCCCTAGGGAAGAGAAATCACCTTCGTGTTCATCATGGTCAATCCTCTCTTGGTGCATCCTTATTCTTCTCTTGCCTCTCAGATCCATTTTTCTCTTCCTTTTCTTCTTCTTTTACTTCTTTGCCGTCTATCTCGCCTCCTTCAGCCTCTCCACCACCCTTCTCCAGAGCCGCCAGCAGTGTATCTAGATTACCCAGAAGACCTTCCAGCTTGTCTTCTACTCCGTTCAATACTCCATCAGCACCTTCGAGTTGCTTGAGCAATGCAGCAACACTCGATTCGTTTAGCTCTTCCAGCTCGGCGTCAGAGGACGTGGTAAGGCTAGCTCCAGAAAGAACTGCGGTTAAGCGAGCGAGATCTTGGTCAAGAGAGGCAACTTGGTTGCGAACGTCGTTTGTATTAGCAGTCGAGATACTATTTGGAGTGCTGTCCTCAGTGTTAGCAGATGAAGGAGGAGCATTGTTGAGCTTAGGGGATTTGGAGGTCATCGGAAAGAAAAGAGGGAAGAGCCGGCCCGCTCTGTCATCCAAAAGCGATGTCTTGCTTTGACACGCCTCACCAGAGAAGTCTTTATCATCTTACAGTTATCAACCAAAGCTAGTAAGGAGCGAGAGATGAGGTCCAAGAAAATTGAAAATGCTGGAACGATGATAAGTGTGAAACTAGATAAATGAGAAGACAGATAGATGTGACTAAACGATACAAGTGATACAGATATGCAATGCTCGAGAAAAGTGTAGATGTCATGATTCCAATACATGTCTAATAGCAAACAAGTGAGCAATTCCTCAGACAGGTCCAATCGCAGCCGTTTATTCGTCAATGTCTGATCATCACCCTTCAATATCATCAACGATGTCCAAGACCGAAGGGTCAAAGCGATTCACGGTGTCCACAACCTCTGATCCTTTGCGGGCAAAAACGAGCTATTACAGGCGATTTGTGAGTTCACATTGACAGTACAAAGTCTGTAGGAACAAACATACCAAGTACGGATTAGCTGTTGACCCTGTCGTATCCGCTAGCACCTCTTCTTTCGTGATCTCCGTGACATCTGAATCATTGTACTTGAACCATTCATCGGGCTTCTCAGGAAGATTCCTCGAGTAGAAGAAGTAATGACCCCACGAAGGTGATGTACCGCGGTGAATGAATACCGATGTCAGCTCATACGGAACATTTTTCTCGTCTTTCCATATGTCCTCAAGCTCAACCTTGAGGAGCGTGATTCGTGAACGAAGCTCTTCAACCTCGGTCTTGACAAAGGTTTGTTCCTGAACGAGAGTTTCCACCTGGTCCAACTCGAAAGGTATGTTCAAAGAGGCCAAGGTGGCACCTTCGCGAGACAGAAACTTTTGAGTGTTCTCGAGGACGGATACCACAGGAAGATCCTAAAGCTCCAGTTAAGTTAAAAGTCGATAGAAAGGAAGAAGGAAACTCACGTTGCTCTGGTTCAATAGCCGGACCCTTTCTCGGCAGGTGTTCAGCTCGTCCTGAATCAGTTTCGACCGTTTCCTCTTCTCAGGATCTGCGGTGTCCATGAACCGATCCATGTAAATGGTTTCCTCAAATTTCACATAGGCCTGGGACTTCCATGATTGCAAGAGTTCTCGATTGAACTGTACTCTCTGCAAATCAACGAAACTCAGTCCGATAGCAGACGAGAACTATAGAGTTAAAGCTGACCTGAAGCTGTATTTGGAGCAAAGGTGGTAGCTTCACCAAGGAAACTTCAATAGGCACCTTCTGATCTTCGTACTCAATAGTATCATCAAAAAAGCGACCAAGACCTTCGTATAGGTCGAATCCATCTTCCGCAACGTTGACGGGAAGATGTGAAAAGAGATCCTCTTTCACGTGTGTAGTCGGGCGACCTTTCACCGTTTCAACAAAACGTTGTCGTAGCGTGCCATAGAAAAGTCTACAATGAAAACAAATCTCAGACCCATTGCAAGTACTAATTTCTGTGGAGCGGCTTTTACCGTTTGATGATACTACTCTTATCCAAGTCTTCCGAAGACGAGTCGGCCATAGCGTCGAATTTCAGGAGTGCAATTTCAATCTGGAACATGCAGTTGTCCATACATTCGGCCACATCATGCTGCTTGCCTGTATGATTGTCAGGGGAAATGTCGTTTGAGGCAATACTTGCTACATACCAAACATCATGACTGAATCATTGTTGACCGTGCGATTCCTGGGTGGAAGTGGAGGAGGTATCCTTTTCGCAGGAGAATCATCCCTCATGACGACATCGCCATCACCAGTAGCAATTGAGCCTGACGTCGATGCCTCAGCAATATTTGAGCTCCCACGTGATGCAGAGGTTGAGGAGGGAGGTGAAGATGCGGAGCCGGACACGTCCACATCCATCTCGGTATCTGTCCGGCCAAGGTCGCGAGGCCGTTTTCCGAGTACTGAGTTGGAAGAAGGAGTAGGAGAGCGAGGGGCAGAAGGATGTTCAACAGTGAACTTTGAGGGGCCATCTTCTACGAGAGTTGCATCTGTGTCATTCGAAGAGTCGGTGCCTCCTTTATCAACCTGATTGTCAGCTTCATCGTCCTCTTCGTCTTTGGAAGTGACCAAGGCCAGCTTGGCAAGCTCAAGACTAGGAGTAACAGCAGCGTTCCCATCGTATTCGAGTTTGTGGAAGAGGTCTGCAAGTTGACTGACGACTATGTACGGCGTCAGATTCAGGAAGATAATCAGGAGTTGGAGTTGTACATACATCTCTTTGACCGCAAGATTTCTCGTCGTGTAACTAGCCGTCCTCCAACACGATGCTTTTTCAAGTCATCTTCAGACAGCTTTTCATCCTCGATAGCCTTCAAATCCAACTGCGCCATAGGTATAACTGCCTCCCGGAGGTCTTTGATGGTATAGAAGTACTAAAAAGGTACTTGAGCAAGCTGTGAAGCGTTTAGACCTGGTGGAAGTACCTGCAATAACGAATTAAGGTAGCAAGTGTTGCCGAGTTGATTGAGACCTCTTGGCCAATCAGCACGAGTAGGAGCGACGATTTCACCGGCTAATGAAGTATCTTATGAGGATGCGTTGCAAGAAAAGTAAGAGACTGAACGTACGATCTTGCGACGTCTTGGCGAACTCTCGCAGACGCTCACTGTTCCTAACCTCTGCAATGACAGTAAGAGCTTCCCGCATCTTTTCTGCTTGCAACGGCTGTTCGTCTAACTGTACAGAAAATAAGTCCAAATTGTCAAACATGCTGAAGGGCAAGAACTTACCCTCATCTGGTATACCGTAATCAACATTGCATCGTCCACATCCTTGGGTATTTCTAGGACATCATATGCCCTGTCAGGGGTCATGAAACAGTTGTTATTGAGTTCCCAGAGTCTCCTTAGTTGGCTACTTCTCCTAGACTCTGCAATCATTCTGAGTGCCTCATTCACATCCTTCTGGAATACACCTGAAGGGTCGGTCCACGCTCTCCTGGTACACTCTCTCCATGCATTCTCGATAAAATCGGGAGGAATTTCGGCATCATAATCAAGTCGTAATGGTCCATTGGTTCCGAATCCTAGGATTACTGTAGCTCTCTGTAGATCTTCCAGGGTAAAACGCTGTCGGGATTCTTCTGTCACCCGCACTTCGTTGAGCTGCATGGGGCAACTATTGAGCTGGTCCATCAGCTTGACGATTGTAGAGAAAGCAGTGAAGTATTCGATCGTCCTGGCAGGATCACAGCGACATTGAGCGTAATATCCGAAGGCAAGCAGCTCTATGCACCAGAGTCAATGAAACACATTAGAAGAATGGTCGGCATCAACTGTATACCTGAAGAATAGGACATCGATGTTAAACCCAAGGTCAGGAAACAGTCCTCAATGGTTCGCATAGGGTCCAATACAGTCTCGGTAAGTTCGCCCCTGGGAACTGCAGAGAAATGAATATGCTATTGGACCAAGGGATATGGAGGGATATCCTACTTTGATCTGGATGTGCGCCAATAGCGGTTTGGTACATTTCCCTGGCGCTGTCAATCTTGACCCATAACTCATGCATCTTGTGACTTCCAGAACTCTCTTTGAGCGCATTCGCTAGCACGCCAACCTTCAGCAGGTAAATTTCCTTGAGTAGAAATGTAACCTCACCATGAATCCGCTTCCAATCAACCAACCATGCACTAATTTCCACCCAAGCTCGGAGTAGTTTAGCTCGATTCTGCTTGCCTTGATTTGAAGTAGTGTCGATGACCGGTGCGCGAAGGAGGGTGTCTGTGCCGAAATTTTCACTCCAGAAGCCTAAGGCTTCAAAAACTTGTTGACTACAATATGATCGTGAGCATGGTACCCAGAACGTTTGGGGTACAAAATCATTTCACAGACACAGTGTTATTCCATCCCATCCTCCTTGTGAATGAAGGACCATTGAGCTTGACCGAACGGCTTTCACCTTTCCACAAATGATTTTGAATGGTCCTGCGACAGCGCTAAGTGTAAGGATATACGAGAAGTCAGTGGAAAAAACGTACACTAATAACGTCTCAAGCGCAATAACGACTCCCAGTTCCTTAGACGCCCCTGGTGTCGGATTTTCCAGTCTGTTCATCAACATTTCGTTCCATAGATCCTTCGGGATTACTCCAGGAAATGTACCCGAAGCGACGCAGTAGAATGAGCATTGACAGCACATATATAGATCCAATAGCATGCCCTCATCTTCCGGCTTGCCTTCTTCCATCTCCATCCGGTCCTCTTCTTCTGCTTTAGCTTTGATCGTCTCGAGATCTAAGTCGTCCGAAATAATTGTACCCGCTCGACGCCTCTGCTTCGCCTCGCTAAGTTCCCAATCGTTTACCCGATAGGGTGGCGTAAGTTTCAGTGCATCCACAGCCTTTGTATACTTATGAAAATGATGAGTCTTGTTCGAGGGACCGCCAACGTTGTTCTCCTCGTCCGCAACACAGTTAGTGGTACGTCTTCGTCTTGCCTGGTCAGGAAGAGGGTAATGCGAAGAGTTCTGGAAGGTGCGGGATAAAGGAGGGAGGACAGAGGACGATTTCCAGCTGAGGATGACCCAACCATTGTCTCTTGGGCAGTAGTACGCATTTGGATGAGGAACAGCGGTGCGCACGTCTTGTGCAGTTGGAGGGGGTGGGGGTGGGGGCTTTTGCCGTTTGTCAGAAGAGGAGGAAGATGCTACGTTCAGCGACCCTGTTGGGGTCTCAGACGTAGGTGCAGGGGGTGTTTTTGGTCGAATGTCAGGATTTGAAGCGGTTACCGAGAAGATTGAATGTTCCGGTTCGTGAAGTTGATCTGCAAGCACTGGTGGAAGCATACCAGGACCGGGGCGTACAAACGACGGCTCGTACTCTGGGTTCCACCACGAGTTCTCTTCATCGAGATCCCTTCCATCAATGGGTACAAACGGCTTCGGTTTATCAGAGAAATAACTATCTGCATTGGGATTTGACCAGGGGTCATTCCAACTAGTATTGGTATCCCAAGCACTCTTAGAGCCCGTGTCCCCCCACGTTGCGTCATACGGCGTTGTACCGTTCTGGTTACCCCATCCCATCCATGTATTGCCAGAAAGAGAGGTATCCGATGTTAGAGGAGGTATATCATCGCTGTCTTTGTCGACAGAATCATCTTTAATGAGTTCTGGTTCGCGATAATCTGCAACTGTTGACTTGTAACTCGGAGGTGACTCTGAAGGCGGCATGTAGGAAGTAGAGCTGGACCCAACGCCTGCAGGCCGTGCAGAGAGTGACGATAGTTTTGTTTTTGGATCAGCATAGAATAAGGAAGGTGGAACGGCGATCGAAGGCTGCTGGATCAGTACTGGCGTATTGGGTCGTTGTGCAGGTGGCGCTCCTGGGACTGGCAATGGTCGACGCGGTTTGGGCGACTCCTTTGATGAGTCCTGGCTTTCCATTGAGTTGAAGAAATCTAAAGCAAGGGGAAAAATGGAGAGAAGATGAATCTCCGCTTTGTTTTTCTCAGAAGCTTGCTCACTGCACCTGGTCAGGAATTCGTGTTTCGGCAAATGAAATCACCCAAACTTTGGGTTAGATTTTAGCGATGAGTTCGACAGGTCCAACAGGTGGTAGTGGCGAGGAGAAAAGAAAGAATGCAGGTCCAATACCCGTTATTATTAGCATACACAACTGGCACTGGTATGAGAGCGGGGGCGTTACGTAATACAATTATAAGGGCGAAAGCTGGAAGGCTCAAATTGAAGGGACGCGTCGCGAGATCATCTAGACACAAACTTGGCTTTGTGTTACATTATATACAGCACATAAGATAGCTCCCTACAGTTACAGCTTCTTACTTCTCTTCCATTTCTTTCACAAGCCTTCTTTTTACTCATCCATTACTTTGATGATCAGTTTCCCAGTCGTTTTACCACCAACAAGATCTTGCTGTGCCCGTCTGACGCCCTCGGTTGTGAAAGGATATTCTTTGAAGATATTGATCTTCAGGACACCGCTGGAGATCAGGTCAAACACTTTGTGTCCATAGTAATAGACTTCATCAGGAGTGACGGTGTAATTGTTCATGCTGTACGCAAGAGATCAGTCATGATAACAGCAACCAACTCGAACACGCACGTAGGGCGGAGAAGCTTCAGATTCTTCGGCATCAGTTTGATAGGCGGAGATGGAGGAACGGCACCAGATGCATTTCCAACTGAGACGAGAGTCCCTTTACGCTTGAGCATTTCAAAATTACTATCGAACCTGTAGAACGTATCAATCTCGGGACCTGGTAGCACAGAACAGAGATGCGTACGTATCCTTCCCAACACCATCATAGACGGCATCAACTCCTTCACCGTTGGTGATCTCCAATACCCGCTTGACAGTATCCTCATCCTTGTATAGAATGACATGATCAGCTCCATGGGCCTTCGCAAGCTCGGCCTTCTCTTTTGTCGAAGTTGTCCCAATGACCGTTGCACCAATGTGCTTTGCTAACTGGGCCATGAGAAGACCCAGACCGCCAGCTACGGTGTGAATAAGTATCGTATCGCCCTTCTTAACCTGGTATGCCTCTTCGAAGAACGTGACCGCGGTTAGACCTTGCAGAATACCTGCACACGCGTCCCTAGTAGAGATGTTGCCGGTAATAGGGTAGACTTTAATCCAGGGAACCGAGAAGTAAGTCTGGTGCGACCCAAGCATATCCTGCACATTTGTTCAGCGTTGGAAGAGATGCCGAACGGAATTCTGCGTACACAAGCAACCTTTCCACCAACTTTGAAACCTTGCCTAATGTAATTTGGATCATTCAATACGGCGGGGTCGGTGGGCAGTGCGACAATTGTACCAGCAGTTTCCTTGCCCAGTACCGCGGGGAACTTTGTCAGAGGGTAAAGACCTTGTCTACGTTGAGTTAGGTGTGGTCAAGGTTTTCATGATGTAGCAGCGTAACTGACCTATAGTAGGTGTCGATGAAGTTAACGCCAATGTATTCAACCTGGCATCTCCAACGTTAGATATGTCGCATACATACAGAAGACTGCACATACTTTCACAAGGAGCTGATCAGGCTCGATCTTGGGAAACGGGAGTGTCATTTTCTCGAGCACTTCAAATCCACCGGTCTGTACCAGGCCATCCTCAGAATCTTTCTTTCTTCTACTGATACCAGAGTATCACACGTACCTTGGCGATAGCCAAAGCTTCCACGGTTTTCGGTAGCTCCGAGTTTGACATTGTTGCAGCTCTACGAATATGGGGGTTTATATGAGAGAGGATTTGAAGAGTTCTTGTTTGAGATCGAAGAGGGCGTTGAAGATGAGAAGCAATGAACGTACGATTTATAACATGCAAGACAGTGTGTCACGGTGGTGTGTCAACAAGCTTGAAAGCGGAGGTTGTCTATCCCACGCGTTGACGGTATCCGGAAATTGATTTCCGACACTCCCGTTATTCCATCATTCCATTTCCAGACTGGTAAGAGTACATCTCATATTTTCTCAGCGTTGTTGTGTAACAGGGTAGTAGACTTGGCATTGGAGTGGCGCTCTATATCCGTCGAAATCGTGGCCATACCAGTCTCACTGGCTTGTTCATTCAACATTAACGGTCAAGATCGGGCACCGAAGGAATTTGGCAGGTACCTGAGGTAGGCAAAGCTTCAAGTTCACTCTGTGATATGTCATAAGGACCACATAGCTATTATTATTTGATGAGCAATGTATCCAAAAACCAATTATACACGGAGCAGACACCAACTGACCACTCTTACCATACAACAATCTGACCTAACTCAGCTAGACAGGGTCTTAACATAGAACCGCGTACCTACACGCAAGATGAACAATCACTCTCCAACATGGACACGTCAAATCCAGTGCTACCGCGGCACTTGGTGGGCCGCTATCAACATCTCATAAACGAGAAGTACCTGCTCCGGGCGCTGGACCATCCCAGGCCTCTGCTCTCGAAGTGAATCAATCTCCCGCACAACCAGGTCCGCTTTTAGGGCGTCAGGTAAAGGACCGAGTGGCGAGTCAGGTAACACGGATGAAGGTGTCGGTGCCAATGCCAGCGGTAAGAATCCCTGTGCTCGAAGCAGGGATGTGAGAGCGATAAAGGCTCCCGTTCGGCCAATACCTGCGGAGCAACCGACTAAAATAGGCGGGTCAGGGTCCACGGCGGAGTCGGGAGAGTCGTGAGCAGTATCAGGAACGAGAGAGACGTCCCTGTTTGTGCTGTCCACGAGACGCAGGAAGGACAGCAAGCCTTGTCGATCTTCGAGATCAGGTATACCATGATCAGGCCACGCGTAATAAAACAGGTGTTGGAACGTGACCGTCTGTCCCTCTTCCTTGCTGGAGTCACTGGAAGAAGTGGTTGAAGAGGAAATTGGAACGAAGGAGACAGTGCTCCGGATACAGCAGGCCTCGTCAAAACTTTCACTCTTCAAGAGCGTTACCTTGACAGGAGGTCCATGATGTCTCTCTTCTGGTGCGATGATGATACTCTGTCCTACTGTCTTTGGAAAGTAAGGATGCGCTTTAGTTCGGCCATCTTCTACATTCTGTGTAAGCTGCACCACTGTGCGCACACGAGTCACTGATCCACTGGATGTAGGAGGACATATCGATTCAGCAAGCAGATTAAGGAAAGTATACGATGTGTTCGGAAGCGGGGCTTGAGAAGCAATCCACCACTTCCCGCCAAATCGTTCTAGCACCCAGTTCGCATTCAAGTACCCATGCGACGTCGGGTTATTGCATTCTCCATCTCCAGGGTATTCTTTTGCCTGCAATTCGACACGAGTTCTATCATAAGGTATTACGTCCCTGTAGCGATTTCGGAATGCATGATCTGGTTGAGATCCAGTCGCTACGGAGTAATGGCTGATCATGGATCCTGATAATGCTAGAGACTTCGGGAAGTTGGATGTAGCGCGACGAGCATTGTCTCGCCTACTCTCAGTGGGTACAGAGGCTAGTCGAGCTCGATATCGTACATCTTCGCGCTGAACGAGGGTCTTAAGAGCAAGTTGTATATGAGACGGATTGTAAGCATATTTGAGCCATTCTGGAACTGATTCGACGGTTACAGAGTTCATTGTTGGAGGAGATTGTTGTGATTAAAGGGAAGTGTCGTTGGATGAAAGGACTGATCAATGCGGTAAATCCGAAAATCTTGCAGCGTCTTTTTAAAGTTTCGCACGCTTCTACACTCAACTGTTTCCAATGCCATGTCGAATCCAAAGGGTCTCGTTTCACTTATAACGCCAGAGACAAAGATAAAGTATGTAATACTATTGTAGAGTGAGACTCAGAAATCTCTGACTGGATTCCTTGCCGTCAGAGTCAGCTCTACTCTTGATAAGTCGGTTGGAAAGAAATACCTTATCGACAACAATCCGGAGACTTGCTGGACTTCTCAGCAGGTAAGTAAGCTACTTCTTCACTACAATAGTATAGCAACTAATCTGGATATTACAAAGGGTCTTCCGCAATACATTCAACTGAATTTTGAGTCTCCTGTAATACCCAGATCAATCTCGCTGACTTTTCAAGGCGGTTTTGTCGGGAGACGGTGCGCTGTGTATGTGAAGGGTCCAAGGACCAACGAAGATACAGAATACAATTCACAAGAGTGGAAACTACTGACTAACATATACCCCGAAGATGTGAATCGTCGCCAGACGTTCTCCTTGGTGCCACAATCAGAGCCAGACGAAGGGGGTGATCAAGTAGTAGCTTTGAAACTCACTTTCGAGGAGAGTTCGGACTTTTTCGGTAGAGTGACTGTATACGATCTCAAGCTAGAAGGGATAGTGCCTGGGTAGTGCTACCATAAATCCAGTCTATTCACGTCATGGACTTACTGGGCCGGGCCGGACAGACAGTTAGAGTTGCTACTCGCTGCTTTGACCAGCAATATAGGAATAGATGTACTGATAACTAACAATAATGATACAATTCCGGTGAAGAATCCAGTGTATAGAAAACCTAGAAGAGATTGAAAGGGGTCCAAACCGGAACAATTCTACCTCTTTGATCAAGCTCCACCCATCTTCTCCTGGCTTGATCAACATATCCCAGATCATCGACCAAACCAAAGGCCTTTTCCCACCCAAGAGCAACGGCGGATAGTTTACATATCGCCGACCTAGTGCGGAGTTCAATAATTAATGCGAACAAGAAAGCAGCAGACAACGTACGTGATCGTGCAAATCACCGCCTCAGGAGCAACCCATAAGCCATCTTTGTTCACTTCCTCCTGCCAAAGCCCACTCAGTAACGCAAGGTCCACTACCATCCCTCTGGTCAGCGAGATTCGTTCCTCGAGCTCATACATCTCATCGAAATCTTTTTGGTTGTACTCATTTGGACTCGCTAGGGACCTGAACTCCTCGCTATCAGTAAGTAAGAATGCTGGTCTGGTATCGCCAAGAGCTTCCTTTAGCTCGTCCACTGCGCTAGGAGAATCCGAAGCAACATAGCTTGCTGAAGGGTCAGAGAGACCGAGACGCGACCACGTCTCCGAGATAGCATCCACGAAGTCCGATATCGGAACGTATCTGTTGGCATTAAACGAGGTCTTATGGTCGCCCCGGCGGATGTGAACGCCAATATACTTCAACGAATCTACCTTCCCGTCTGGTGAGAGAGTTTTAGCAAGTTCCGCCCGCGCGGAGCGAATGAGAGCGGCGTTTTGTGTATTTGGCCGTATGGTCTGCGTGAGGGAGTCCGAAGCTTGGATGAACATTGGCTTCATACGATTCAGATTGCGAGCATATCTGTGAAGATGATATGTAAAGGGGTGAGCTATCCAACAGATTCAAGCGACTTACGGGTCTTCGTAATGTTCTGAAAAGGGATGCCCAAAATGAAATTTGGCAGTATGAGAATTGATGACCTGGATAGAGACGTGAGCCTAGAAGGCATCAGGCAGTAGAAACACAGCATACCCAGTGTCTACGATGAAAACCCGTCAATCAAAGAACTGATAGAGGAAGAGAAGGTGCTCACCTGGCCAACCGGGGACAAGCAACAAGCTCTGGCGGTGGTGGGGCCTTGCATCCAGGCTCAGGGCCAGGCTGGAGTGCTCGTACATCCTCAAAGTGGTCTGTCCATCTACGAAAGACAATATTAATGACAGTATAAAGGATAGTGGCCAACGAACTCACTTCCCCCGGTCCCAGTATGTATCGTCCACAAGGAACGTCCTGTTCCTCTACGCAGTAGTATCAGCACTCAGCGGATCGTATACACCAGGTGAGATCTACCTCTCGAGCAAGGGCAGCGGCCTGTGCCATCAAAGCTAGATCCGAGACCAGTCCTATTCGTCCGTCCAACATATACGTGATGGTACTAGAGCACACAGCATCATCATCGTCATGAGCAACATCCTTCGTACCCATCAGAGGCGGATCCCAAAAATCTCCATGTTTCATCAAGCCTTGGTTTAACTTGTAGCACTCCGAGACATACTCGGTCGGAAGAAGGGGAAATTTAGTGTAGTTCTCATATGAGATGAGGAGTTCGGGTGATGTAGGTGATGTAGAGGATGAAGTATTCTTGCTCCCCGGAATGGCTGCTCCAATGTATCGTTCAAGCGTACCCGGACGCTGATATGCCACCACAGAAAGAAAGAAAAGTAGACCGGCTAACAGTGAGCCTGCAACGATAGGTAATCTTGATATAATTGTTGCTGCGTCTAGTCTACTCCTCCAGCCATGAAGGTCCTTGGAGACGCGATGAATCAGTTCATCCTCCCGTTCTCGTCGTCCGTTCGAAGGGTAATTGTCACTGGCTGAGGACGAGAGCAGCGGAACTGATTGCTGCTGTCTTGTATTGCGATACTGCTCCAATTCCTCGTCATCCGCAAGCTCTACCTCAGTGTACCCTTCCTCCGCTCTGCCTATCCTGGCCGTATGAGGCGTACGAGGGGTAAGAGAATGAAATTCGGAAGCACCGGAAGAGACATTGGTCAATGGTCTCGGACGAGGCATCGTATGATGAACGACTTTAGCAGAAGTTGAAACGGTTAACTAGACGCCGTTAACACGAATATTGCATGCCAGCAACGCGTCGTTAGGTAAAGACACTGCCGCTCGGGATCGTTGAGTGAATGTCAAGTAGTTCAGAAGGTCGACGACCACCAGTGGTCGAAACTTGAAAGTGCCGCAATTCGTGCGAGACAGGCCGATGAACAGAAGACTTTTGGAGAGCGCGAAGGGCTACACGTTTGAAGAACCAATTCGGGAGCAGCCGAGACCGCAGCGCGCGAAGCGCTCACTTGGCGCTCACTAGGGTTGCGCACGAAACCTCCCGGAGTTTTTGACCGAGGTTTCTTACCGGGGCCTCCCCGGCAGGGGTGTAAATTTCCGGTTTTATACCGGTTTCGGACAGTCACGTGACACTCTCCTAGCCTTATTTTTCTGGCAATTTTTTCAAAAAATTTCGGGCAGTTTTGGCTTAATTTTTAGCTGTCTGCCGTCTATCAAGGCTGCCTGAGGGACCCATGGTCTCATTAGCCAAAGATCTGGTCAAAATTTTGAGAAACCTGGGTGCGCTAGACCGTCATGTGACAAGTATCTTACTACCTAAAATCCGGCCGGTCGGCCCTCCGGTTCTAAACCGGCAAGAAACTGGTAAATATCTTAAAAATCACGTGATGGTGTAGGAAACCTAGGTTTCGTGCGCAACCCTAGCGCTCACTCAGAGTCAGACTGGCAAGCGCCTTCCTAGCTTTCAAGCGCTCATCGACGTGAATTCTGCAACTCTTCCTCCTTTTGTCTTCCTTGACTTCAAGACTTCAAGCGTCAGGTTCCTATTGCCCTGCCTTGCATTAAAAACATTCTTTGCGTCCTATTTCTCAGGATTGTTCAAATAATTTAACCGTGAACTTTCAAGCTGAAGTTGAAGTCATGTCTTCTGATGAAAATTAAGGACACCGGAACTCCTCGTGCGGACTGGTTCCATACTTGAAGAACTACAAGAATGGCTCAGGCTCGCTAGACTATGGACTCCTATTACATGAACCAACTAGCTCAGGGTCATACAGAACTCGGGCCCACTCTCTTGGCTTTTGGCTTCAAGTTCGACGCATGCTGATCAAGTATACTTAACTGCTTAACACCCAAGACGATATCGGGATTTTGGAATCCGAACACAATATCCGTAAGCGTTGACTTGGCGTATTTCTCGCAAGATACGGGCTAATGTTCAAAGTGACACTACAATTGAATTAAAATCGCATAACACGAAACTACATGCAGTGGCATATCATGCTTGACTTGAATAGAACTGCTTCATGGAAGAAGGTGCACATCTTGAAGGATGGTAAGCGCATCTGCGTCGTATCTCGAAGTACTGCTTTCGCTCACCATGATCACGAAGTTTCAGCGTCGTGGTATTTAAGGGTATTTAAGGGCAGTCAGGGGACCTGACTTCAACGCCACGCTCGTCGAAAGACCTATCTTCGCAGGAGCCACCATCTACCGAAACGCATTAGTCCCCCACAGATGTTAACATTAGACAAGAATGGGGGTGCATACCTTCAACAGGTGCTGCGGTTACTCCTACAGCTGCGACGAAAACGGTGAACAAGGCGAGAACAAAGTTAAGCTTGAACTGCATCGTAGTGGGTGTTAAGCGATGGGGTGCTTGGTGAGTACCTCTTTGCACAGTGTGCTGTATTTTATACGTCCTGTGAGTCTTATTAACGCTCAGTACTCAATCAGAGATCGTGGAATCCTTCCGTACAAACCAAGATATAATCTGAGGCTCTGGCTCCGGGCTATGCGAATACAGTCATTTGTACAGGTACGGCGGAGAATAGGTCAATTCGTGGTCGCGTTATACCCCAAGGGGATCTCTGGCTATACGACTTACGGCTACATAGAGCGGAACTCTTAAATGTGGAGCCGATTGGTCACCCTTTTCTACCCTTTCCTGAGACCTGAAAATCTGTATAGAATGCGCTCAGATTCTGCGCGCGCGGCTCGCGTCCTAAGCCGGGCGACTCGGGTCGTCGGTAAAGCATGCGGATCGCAGGGAGTGCTTCTACTTACCTGTTTACTCTACATCTGGTGCGATTCAATGTTTTTTCCGGAAATTCCCAGGTAGACGTCTGACTGTTCTATACAAAGCTTTCTCAAACTGGTTGACTTACCACTTCATCAGTTAATGATACTATAAAAAAATTTCATTCAATGAAACTTGATGGGGCTACTCACAATCCTCAAGTTCCAAGACACGACAGAACCATCTCGCGTCCAATGCTCGAAACTTGGTCAGAGAGTCGGTTCATGATCCTCTGGCAAATAAACGAGATCTATTCAACTTGCCGCTATGCCCTTTTTGTAAGCCTCAAACACTACCTTTCGTACATCCGTTGTGACCGAAATTCCGTGATCATATAGACTACATAGACAAACTCTGTTTAACGAGCTGGTTTGGCTTGCGCAAAGCCCGATTGGTGTTGTAAATGCCCACGTTAAGAGTAACGCCGAAATACTATAAGTAGTTATAGCGTCATAGCTATAACATCGCGTAAGTCCTTGAATCAGGTGAAAGCTTTCCCAGTTATACAATCAGTTCAACTTGACCGTTGCCCACCATCCTGAAACTAGCTGTTCCTACGTCTACGTGCACAAAGTCCCGACGTCGATGTCCTCTATAAACACCTTGACTGGCACAGTCGATTTCGTAGTCGGCGAAAAGACATACCAAACATGGTACATGATTACTGGCGATCTCAAGTCGTCTAGTGCGACGCCGCTTGTTACTTTGCATGGAGGACCAGGGATGTCGCATCACTAGTAAGTACGCGTTTCAATTCGACTGATGCCTGCTAGTGCAGTGGCAATCATTACGGTTGCGGATTTAAGGCTAATCTATCCATTAACATTTCTGAATTCGCCTTGCTTGAATTGAATTCTTGGAAACGCAGCATGTTGTAAGTAGATCTTTACCCCTGCAGACTTTGTATGATATTGATACGGGAATTTCCTACGCATGTAGACCGAATAAGGCATTATCTGAACGAGCTGAGTGCGTTTGTAGATTTGTTCAAAGAGACATGTGACATACTGAATGAATACTGTGCAAACTTCAAAGGATACCGGTTGTCTTCTACGACCAGCTTGGGAATGGGAAATCTACTCATGTCAAAGACCAGCCAAAAGAATTCTGGAAACCCGAGTTATTCATGGACGAGCTAGACAACCTGCTGTCATGCCTAGGCATCGCAGATAATTTTGATCTCATAGGACATTCTTGGGGAGGTACGCGGCCATGCCCTGCTCATTTCTAGTATCGACCTGTTCACCACGATCTATTTACCGGCAACATACATAGGTATGCTAGCAGGCCAATACGCCGCAACGCGATCTCCAAAGGGGTTAAAGAGACTAATCATAGCCAACGCCCCTGCATCAGTTGAGCTATACAACCGCGGGATTTCCGCGCTGCTCGAGCAGTTCCCGGAAGGGACTCTTGAGATGGTGACGAAGCGTGAAGAAGAGGGTACGACAGATGCAGAGGAATATAAGGACGTGTCGAAGGAGTTTAACAAGAAACATATGTGCACTATGGACCCATGGCCGGAAGAATTAATGGAGAGCTTTAGCAATGCGAGACAGAATCCGGTTGTAAACTCTACACTGTACGTCACATCCTAACGGTATTTTCGGTTCTTCAGGTTGAGTAGATGCAACTCACGGAGGTATTACTGTGTAGGTTTGGACCAAGCGCGTTTTGGATTAGAGGTGTCATGAAAGATTGGAGTGCGGTGGATGTTTTGCATAAAGTGAAGGTGCCGACGCTGGTGTTGAGTGCGCCGACCGATCAAGTGCAGGAAATATCTGTTCGCCCTTGGTTTATGAAAATTCAGAAGGTAAAGTGGGTCGAGCTTCGGAACAGTTCTCATCTGGCACAACTTGAAGAGCCAGAGAGGTGGGCAGATACTACTTTTGGATTTTGAAATGCTGTATTAACCGTAAATCTGCTAGATACATCGAAGTAGTGCGGGATTTCCTGAAGGGCACAGTAATCTAAAGAGCTGAAACTCAAAAGCAAAGATCGATATAACATGCATGTGATTCTCGTTATAGTAACACGAAAAAATTATGCTTCAACTCCTGTCAGGAAGTGCAGTAGAACTTGAAAGTATCTGACAAACACTGTTAGTATCATCTTGAGAGTGCCAGGATATATTAGCACCTTTCCGGTTCCTCGTACATCGGCACATGAGATGCCACCTGTAAATCCAGCCATTTACATTTCGGAATATTGTTGAAAATAGGTCGCACGCAGGGTTCAGCCATTTCGTCGGTTAGCGAGCCAACAACAAGCGTAGGACAAGTGATATTGTGTAAAATATCGACGATGTTCCAGTCTGGCGGGAGGAGTTTAGCTGTGGGATGACCTGCAACAAGCTACATGAACACGAGGTCAGTCAAGAAGAGTCTTCGCTCACGGTTGCCTTTGCTATACGCAAGAGAGGCCACGAGATCCTCGGGCCATGGCTTCAAAGTACAGATATGCAGATTTTTGTAGACGGTCATCGCGTCTTGATACTCTTGTGAGTCAGTCGTTCCGTCTGCTTTGTGCTTCTTTACGATCTCTGGGAGGCCGTCTGGCAGCTTATCAATCCAGTCGTTGATGCACTGATTATGATGTTCAGCAGCGGCAAAGGTGTTGGCAAGAATCAAATGCTTGAGACCTGGACGACTACGTGTGGCGGCGTACTCGGCCCCAAACATAGCTAAGTATCGAACTTGAGCTCGCTTCGGTTATCTCGAGAGAATAGCGGCATACCTCCCCAAGAGTGACCATAAAGATCGAAGTTGTCTTTAATTCCAAGGCGCTCCACAAGATTGTCAAGCTCGTCGAAGAATAACTCTCTTTTCCAAAGTTCGGCGGGCATGTTGGGGTATTTGCGACATCCGATTTGGTCATAGAACACGACTGGTATCCTGCCGGTTGGGATTGGCCCTTCAGCTTCCAATGGCGCGTCGGTAGTATGAAATTTACAAACCCGCCATCGATATAGAGTCTTTCGTGAGGTCTACGTAGTCTAGAGTGAATACTAAACCAAGCTGGGTGAAGAAAGACACGCACTTCAAACTGCAGAAAGTTTTTTTTTAGCTTCAAGTCGGAAGGATTTGAATACCAACGCACTATAGATGATTCATTCCTGGACCACCGTGTAGCATGACGATAGGCCTCTTTTGGCTGGTCTTGATATCCCCAACAATCTTGTACCATGTCTCAAAGTGTCTATCACCGACAATGAACTCTACAGTTCCAGAGGTCGTAGGAGATGCCATACTGCCACAACAAGGTCGAGCTAGTACGTGCAAGCAAGAGTACGGAATCGTTGGAGCATCATCACGATGTGCATGAGGTCCTATAGGCTAAATCTGCGCATCTACATGGGATACGTAAACGACAAGGCCGTAACGTCCAGCGAAATCCACGGACGGATGCCATTTTCAAATTTTCCCACGAGCCCGAGCTGAACGAACTAAGCCAGCTCGCCTGCGCCTCTTTATTCAGTTGACCAGTCATGTAGTCGGTGCTACCATCTAATAATTTCTTTCTTTGCTTCCATGAGTTGGTTTAGCTCTCCAAGATACAGTCTTCTACAACGCTCGTCGAGCTCAGAAAATCTTCACGAAGACAAGGATGCTTCAGGCGGCTCACTCTGTTCTCATTGCCAACGTTCTCTTAATTCTTCATCCTCGTACTCCTCTCTCTCATTCTGGACAATAATTGTTTCTCTACTTTCCGTGTCAATCAACTGTCTAATCCTTCTAGCTTCTTCAAAGGTCGTTAACAGATGCATCGACCCGATGACCACCGTTACAAACGATAACATTCATCTCCTTCGCCGTCCGACACCGTTCATTGGTTTTGATAATATCACGCGGCCTGTTCCCCCGGTACACAGAGAGTTTGTGAACTTTCCTCAGGTCATTCAGCAGGTCAATGAGGCGAAGCCGGATTTCGTATATGACGATGATCCCCTTCGATACATGAGCATTAAAGGCCTGGTCTCTCCCGAGGCCATGCGTGTACAGATGACACCCAAGGTAAGACTCACTTTCTCCCAACTCAGCGACCAAACTAATATACGGGTTTACTTAGGTCTCAACGCTCGTGCAATTCCGTGTCGTTGACTATGGAATGGAGAAATGCGAACTTCACGTCGACTTCCCCGTTAACTCAACGACGGACAGAAACTCCCATCCGTTCCTAATCACCGTCAACCGTCTCGATGGCCGCGTCCCATTGAACACTAAAACGCTTTCGTATGCTACCAAGCCAGGTTTGACTTCGAGCCTTGTGCAGCAGCGTGTAAATCCTGGTGTCGACACGGAGGTACACTGGTGGCAGACCTTTGATTGCAAATGGGATGAGCTGCTCATATTCGAATTGGCGTGTTATCAGACCAACAGACTGGATTCCGGAGATGATTGTCGAGTTGAGTGGTGGCAGGAGAGGGGCAATAAGGATCCTCAGCCAGGTAAATCTACTTTCCTTCGATTACGATTGTACGTTGCTAAGGTCATTTTGTATAGCGATATATCTGAAGCAATATTCTACAGTCTAAATTCCGTGACTTTATTGAACCTTGTAGCCTTGCTGTAATACTACTACTACATCAGTTTTATTATCAGACCGCGCGCTCGATTGGCACCGAAACTCGCCAACGTCCAGGTACTAAGTAGGTCTATGAACCGAACTCGCAACTGCTCAAGCCAGATAATGCTTATCCCATCTGCCTAGTATGCGCCTTTCCTCACTAGGACGACCCAGCTATCGGGATCTTTCCGTGCATCCACAAGCCACTAAAGGCCACTAAGTACATGCTTCTCCCTCAGACCTGCTGATGCCTCAGGCCCGAACCTCGAAGCTCGTTTGTCACTGATATCCGACGGTCCTTTCGCAGAATGCCCACTCAGAGCCTACCCTATCCTAGCATATGCGCATGCTTATGCTTTGATACCGTTGCACGCTGAGCAAGCGGTAATACGGTAATATTTCCATTCCTGACTCAGAACTCATGTCTAATCTTCGGTACCAGGAGGAGGTTGTAAATTCAGGGAACATTGAGGCTGGGAGACCGACTTGGCCGTTCAAGTTCTTGGCGCGGGGAGGAGAGCGCTCAATGGTGTACAGTATGTTAAGAGCTACATACTCAGCTGATCCAGGGCTTTCTGGATAGGGCCGAGATGGAATTAATATTCTCGCATGCGCATGGATACTTCCGACTCCCGCCTGGCTCCCAAAGCTCATTCCGCTTCTCGATTGTCGTGGCAGTTACAGGGGCGATACTTTGGAGTACGGAACATGTTACAATTACACCATTTAGATCACGGAACACGAGAAGACATAGACAGACAATAACGTTCCTTTGTGCATATGCACAACTCATCTGTTATGAAGAATGGTAAGTAATACATGCTGAGATATATGCTCTTGCTCACCATATCAACTATAAGACTTTTAGAACGACTGTCCTAAGGGCACGAAGGTGCATTCAGTTCATCGTCTCGCTCGTCGAAAGATCTGTCCTCGCAAACTACAATACCTGCACCGATCATCAGTCCAGCTGGATAGTAAAGGTGGAACAAACAAAAGGCGAGTACCATTTTCCCCGCGCGCAACTCCTGCAGCTGCCACGATGCAGATGAACAAGGCGATGAGCGAGTACAACTTAAATTGCATCGATATCACGGTCTAGCTGGTAGGTGGCAAGACGGCTGTACTTATAGGTTGCTTGGTACGTGCAGCATACCCGTTCTTTTATATTTCTTACTGGAGTTGCTTATAATTTCACGCTAGGTACTCATTCAGGAGACAGGTACAGGATAGTCTTTGAGCCGAGTTATGTCTACTACATAGAAGCCTGTCAGAGCCTCTAGTACCGGGTCTTTGGTGGTAAGGTACCAACCTACATATGTAGTACTTTCTCTCAATTTCGAACGCTTTATCTCCAATATATCACAAGGGTTCAGGCTGCGAAGCACGAACTCCAGGTAGTGATATTTGAGTGTCAATCATTTGTTGGTTTACATAGAAATAGAAAAGGTGAATATTTCAAAGGACAGTAAGACAGTAAGTAAGATGTCCATCACAATCTGACATTACATAAAAACCAACTCGCCACAATCACAACTTTTGTGACTAGCGTCCCAAGTAGTCATACACGTGTACTCAAGGGCACTCAGACTGTTCCGGCGCGCGCGCTTCAAAAGATCTGTCACCCCAGCAGGCTGGGGAATGAGTTCAGTTATTGGCGTCAACAGACCATGATAGAAATGTACAAGGGACGCCATGTAGACGGGAAAGTGCGTACCTTCAGAGTCAGGCGCAGTAGCAAAGGTAGGGACCCGTACAGTAGTGACTAAGGTCCAAACAGTAGTGATTGTAAGGGCAAAGACAAGGTTGAACTTAAGCTGCATCCTACTGGGGCTGTTAGTACAGACTCTACACGATATAAGGCTTATTCTTATATCTCTCTTGTGCACTTTTATAACAGATATTGCACTGACAGCGTAGTTGGCTTACAGCCCAGTTAATAGCTCGTAGTAGTACCCACTGATAGTCCTAGAAGAATCCCTCACCAGAAAATCCAGGAAAGGATTGGGGGTACCCTGTATATCGATCGAATTAACGCTTGTGATCAGACTTTCGCATCTTGGGCAGCATACCTTCTTGAACACATGTATCATTAAAGCCTTCCAATAGAGTAAGATAGGTCAAGAATGCCCGAGAACTCTGGAGACTGAATGAATCCCCACCCTTTTCCCGGATCCTTAAACAGGAAGTCGGAGGATGATCCTGGCTTTGACTTATTTTGTGAGAAGGCTATGTCACTCTCATCAGAGCAGTAATGAGCATCTTCAGATTGCTTGTTGTATCAGAGCCATCATGTAGTACAAGCACTTCAAACGAAACTTAAGGAGCGACAAGTGATTGAAATGATAAGAACTTACGTTACATAGCCATCGCAGAGTGAGATACGCCCAAGGACTCTGAGCATATTCCTGAGATAGTACTATGGGCACCACATCAAGGTATAGCTTTGGCGAATCTTGCAAAGAAGCTTAGATGAATGATCGCAACAGCAACAAATGAAGATGTTGGCTGTTCCGATGGGAAACAGCCGAAGCCATTGCTTGCTTGAGTTAAGAGATAATATCACGAACCGAACCAATCTCAAGGCTGAGGTACAAGCTGAATTTGAGGAATTAAATCACTCAGTGAATCCTAGAGCCGAGTAAAATCCACCTGAGACGAAATATCAATCGTTTCATTAGTACTGTCTTTTGCTAGGAATCAATTCAAAAATCAGTCGAAGAGCGAGCCGCTTACATGGAAAAAGTAATGTACAGTATACATGCTATCAACAGCATTGCACAGAAACGTAACTAATTCTCGACATGGGACAAGAACTCCAAAAGTACTTCAAGGTATCTTGCAATACATAGATAAATTAATGAGCCTTATACTTAGAATAAACGGATCAGTGACACTACCTTTCTGATTCCTCATACATGGGTAAATGAGAACTTTTTTGAAAGTCAACCCATTTGCACTTTGGGATATTGAGGAAGAATGGTCGAACAACAGGCTCCCACATCTCGTCCGTTGGTGAGCTGATCAGGAGAGTCGGGCAAGTGACCTTGTGTAGAACGTCGATGACGCTCCAATCTTTAAGTAGTTTGGTCGTGTTGAAGTCCGGATGGTCTATACGAACGAAATCAGCAGCGGAAAGATAGCAGCCTGAAAGCACAATATACTCACGGTTACCGTCTGAGAACTCAAGAGACGTGACAAGATCTTTGGGCCAGGGAGTAAGAGTGCATATATGCGTGTTATCGTATACCTGCATCGCGTCTTTGTATTCTTTCGAGTCAGTCGTTCCATCCGCTTTGTGTCTTTTTACGATCTCGGGTAAATCGCCTGGCAGATGATCAATCCAATACGCAACACCATCTCTGTATAGCTTGGAAGAACAGAAGGTATTCGCGAGAACCAAACGCTTCAGGCCTGGATGCATACGCGTGGCTGCATAGTCACTGCCGAGCACACCTGTAAAGCAAGGAGACAATTTTGCTGAATTGAGATCGGAAAGTGCGCTGCGCGAGATGACTGGCATACCTCCCCATGAATGACCAAGAAGGTCAAAGTTGTCCCTGATGCCGAGGTAGTTAAGAAGGTTATCGAGCTCGTCTTTGAAGAGGTCCATAGTCCAGAATTCAGGCGGTGAACCAGGGTATTGACGATAGCCAATTTGATTGTAAAAGACAACCGGAATACTACTCAAATGTCAACCCAGCACAAATGTCGACGCCAAACCAACGAACCCGGCATCGACGAAAAGTTTCTCATGCGGTCTGCCACCATCTGCAGATTAGTTGTATTTTCTTCTTCCTAAGCAGACATACAAACTTCATACTAGATATAGGACATCTGATCAGTATCAAGTGTGTATTGAGCTACCAGGCTTGGGCACGTACTACACATAATTCATGCCGGGACCACCGTGCAACATGACAATTGGCCTTTTTTGACTGGTTTTGAGGTCACCCAGAATCATGTACCATGTCTGAAACTTCTTTCCTCCGACAACAAAATCGACAGTGCCTTCTGATCGTGGTGTAGACGTCGACTTTGAAACAGAGAGGCCCATTGCAAGTGACGGCATAAGTATAGAGTAGGATTATGGCTGAAGACGTCTTTGCACTTTTCGCCCACGAATGTTCTATTGGAATGAGTGGCGTATGTATCCACCTGCAGCTGCTAGAATCTACATATGACAGGCAATCGCGACGACTGCATAGACGTCTGACCAGTTCGAAACGCTTTGGAGCCCACACGCGTATGGCGCGCGTCCCGAGAAGGAATTATGAATACAAACATGGGGCTTGGCGTCTGAACATCATTCCCTGAATCCATAAGCCAAGAAATTTGACTGAATTGGTCGAGCTAATCAATGCATTTGATTACAGAGTCTGCAAGGAGTTCAAGTGTAGCTGAGTGAAGCCTGAAGGAGGCAAGGAGCAAGTAAATTCAAATTCAGCGCGGCCAACCCCGACAAGGCTTATTTCACCGTTCTTCCAGGATACTTACCTTAAGACCGATATCGATGGCGCCGAATTATCTAACTTTCAAGGTGCGTCTCAATTCACTTATATATCGCCAAGTGTATCCAAGTGTATCCCAGGGCAACTTTAAGGGACGACCACGGGACGACCACGCTGACGGTGACACGGGCAAATCGGACTCCGGGCAAACCAACTGGATTTGCGCGTAAACGCGGCCAACTTGAGAAATTCGAACCGCTCTTCTCTCTGGTTCAGCAGGAATCGGGTGCAGAATGGATCTAATTCATGAATCAGTTGATGGATCCGGAAAGCGACCTGTAGAGATCTTGTTAGTCGACTTTTATTTATACCAGTCCTCACTTTGTCTCAGATTGCATAGTTTTCACGAACTTCGCAAGAACAGTCGTAATGCCGGCTCTGGACCCCAGCTGGACACCCGACGAAGATGCTGCAACTCTTCTCAACGAGCGAACTTGGTTGATTGGAGCTATCCTCACAGGCGTAGGCTATGGTATAGTCTTCACGCTGACGGTCATGTGCATTGGCCGTTTGGTCGAAGGGCTGAGGTCGCGGCGTTCTGGTGGAAAAAGACTTAAGCTGATCTCGCTGGTCTATGTCATTCTTGTCTTCATTTTTGCCACTCTTTTCATTGCTGGGTCATCGACCATGGCTCAGTACAGTTTTATCGACTATCGAAACTATCCCGGAGGACCAGGTACTACAAGTGTTTATGAATTCGAATCGGTGCTAAATTCTTCGCTTTCACAGCTCAATTTGAAACGGACGAGTTTGCTATTCCCGTCTCGGAGATGGGAAACGTTGCTTTCGTGCTGTCTAATTGGTTTGCTGATATTGTTGTGGTAAGTTTTTCTGGCCTCATTTTCAGCCTTACGCGCCCAACCAACGTGTTTTTTCAGGTTTGGCGTTGCCTCGTCGTCTACAAAGGATGTAGGCTACCATGGTGGGCAGTATATGCCATCCCCTGCCTGGTCTACCTCGCTTCATGGAGTTGGTCACTATTTACTCTCAAGACTTACTCACCACTGACCTTTCGAGTTTCAGCTCTCGGCCTCCTCTGGTTAATCCAGGTCTCTGCATCTTCACCTTGGGAATCTAGCACCATCAACTTCACTCAGCCATATTTCTGGACATCTTTCTCGCTGAATGTGTCAATGACCATAGCCATCGTTGGTCGTTTGCTTTTGTATCGGCACAGGATCAACAAAGTTATGGGACGAAACTATGGACGGCAGTACACTAGTATTGCTTCGATGATTATTGAATCGTCTATCTTGTACACCGGCTTCCAACTTCTGTTCATCGTGCCTTTCGGTTTGAACAGCGCTGTTCAAACACTCTTCCTTCAGCCTCTGTCACAAGTCCAGGTGAGTTGACACCATCATTTATGTCCTTGACGTCGCGGGACTGATGCGTCCCTTGTATCACCGTATCAGATCATTGCGCCGCTGCTCATCATTTTCCGCGTCTCTTCCGGTCGGGCTTGGACGACAGATACTTCCACCCAGATCTTTAAGCCGAAGAGGGAGCCTTCCAATTCTGTTGAGTTGTCAACAGGGAGAACTCAGGTGTCGCATCGCATGGCATTTGCGAAGCCAGAGGATCTTTCGACCGATGAATCATTAACGCAAACGTCTTTCTTGGTGAGATAGACAGTGCTCCTCTCATTTCTTTTCTATCTTGTATTCATGACTTCTGGCCTTTGTACTTGATATATCTGTTTAATTTGTGCCATACGTTAAAAATTGGTTAACGACACTGTTACTACATTCATTGAAATACTAAATACATGGGTTATGGGTTCATAGTATCTGAGAACCGCAAACGAGTCACATTTCCAAGAATTCGTGTACAACTTCGATGTACCTGAATGCAGCGTGAATCAGCTTCATACTCAATTGCTAGTAAGTAGATACCGACCTTTCAGGCTCTTCAAATAGTGCACAATGAGTGCTGTGCTGCAGGTCAACCCACTTAATTTTCGGAATGCCTAAGAACCACGGAAGGACAGCCTCTGGCTGGACTTCGTCCAAAGGAGCACTGAGCAAGAGTGTCGGGGCCTTTATGTTATGCACAATATCCGTTACGCTCCAGTCTTTCATTGTGCCAATTATATTCCAGTCTACGTTTCCCCACCTGAGTATTAACTTTGAGTACAAGGGACAACGAGACAAGCTGAGGTGAAATGGACATACATTGTGGTATATACTTGAGGGTTTTGTTGAACTTCAGTAAAGCTCTGAATCAGCTCTTGAGGCCATGGGTCCATGGCGCAGATGTGCTTCAGATTGAACTTCATGACCCCTGCTTGGAACTCGGGATCGTTCATGGTTCCCTCCGCTTCATGTTTCTTCAACATGTCCGTGAATTCCTTAGGGAATTGGTCAAGCAGTCTCTTTGCGCCTTGTTCATGAAGCGCAGCGGAGACGGGAGCGTTCGCGATAATCAATCGCCTCAAGCCCTTAGGAGCGCGAGCGGCGGCGTATTGGCCAACAAGCATACCTATTACATGCCAGAAAGATGAGCAAGTTATCTAAGAGGGCAATCAAGAATGTGATAGACGTACCTCCCCAAGAATGCCCCACGAGATCAAAATTGTCGACAATTCCGAGACCCTTCAGTAGGTTGTTGAGTTCATCCATAAAGAGTTCAGGCTTCCAAAACTCTTTTGGCGCGTCTGGGACGTGGCTAGATGCTCCATTGCCTATCTGATCATAGAAGACGACTGGAATGCTACAACACGGATGAAAAATGCAAGATAAGAATGAGCTTTCGGAAATTGTTTATAACGAACGTACCCAAACTTCTCATGAAGAGTTTTGTGCGGTCTATATCTTCTTCAGTCATGATCTACAATGGTCCGCAGTGAGAATCCTTACAGCATACTGGGCAGAACATGTCAATTATCCAGTATGTTTTAACCAGAGGGAGTCGCTTACTAGTGATGGCTCATTCCAGGACCTCCATGTACAGTGACAAGTGGAGTCTTCCCTGACTTGAGGTCACCGAATACCGTGTACCACGTCTGATAAGTCTTGCCGCCTACGACGAAGTCGACTGTCCCAGTACTTGAAGACATGATCTTGTGTAGAGATGCGGAGATTATCGAAAGCAAGCAGTTTGTTAGGACGCTAGACGGTACAGAGTCCAGGATGAAGAGAGAAGAGAAGGCATTCTGAATAAATGGTACTACTGGTTCAATGCAGAGCGCTCAGCTCGTAATTGCTGGAAGCGAGCAGAAGCGAGTTTGTCGAACGAACTGAACTAAGCGCCCAGCTTACCAAGCAGGAGTTAGATCTTCCCGCATGCGGGGAGATTCCCTTCTCATCGTTACAGCACCTTACAGCACCCTTGACTTACAATTCAAAATTCCAAACACGGTATCAATGAGATTGGCTGGCAGATGCTAGGTATCCTTTAACTTGGAAATTTGAAAGTTTCTGACTCGAATATCGGCTGGCAGGTGCTAAGTATCCTTCAGGAATCAGCTTGGAAGATTCATCCGAGACTCAAAATTCTGATGTCGGCTCCAGACATCGGTGCAGTGGATCCTTTCTGTGTTAACCAATACATATGGAAGTAGGCGATACAGTCGTTTTCATTCTATTCATTGCCACCGGCCAAATACGCCTGCCGATTCTTCTCTGCCTCGCTGTAGACGGCCTCCCAATCTCTACACACCATTTCCCTGCTTTTCCTTGCTGTTGCCGCCGCATTCTTTGTTACTTCTAGCGCCAAGTAAGGCCTGCACAGGATGGTTTGCTGAAGATATGTTAGGCAGTGCTGTGTCAGCTCAGGTGTCGATGGGTACGATTCTCCGTACTCCCGCCGGATGATGTCAAGGCATTTCAGCTGGTGGAAGAGCGCAACGGTGTACGTCTTTATGGGTCCAGAGTCGGATGAGACGTGCACCGTATGGCCGCCAGACGGAAGGAGCTTGGCGAACTCTTCGTCTTCTTCGGAACCTTCCATGCCATAGCGGACTGTCGTGGCTTCATAATGCATAGCTACGGGCGCCGAGAATGTAGGAGCAAACGAAAGCTGGGACTTTGTTTGAGGTACTTGCGAAAGTGGACTTGAATGATCGAGTAAGAACTGTAATGACTTTACTCACTTCTCTGGGCAACAATTAAGGCATCATAGACGAGGGAAGAAACAAGGCCCAAAAGCCCTATAGTCAGAAAGGCTACAGAGATGAGAAGGACGCGTAGGGAAAGCATGCGAGGTTCAAGGAGGGAAAGACATACAAGTAAGTAATACTTTGAAGGGGTAAAATAGCAATCAGCTCATACCATATGCGGATCAAGCCGACTCGAGCCAGTTCAATTGGAGCAAGTCCCCTTAGGACCCCATTTATTATAGTACGTTCTTCGTAACTTTGCTATGCATTCCTGATTCTTCGTATTTCGAATGTCCTTCGTACGAATTCTTTTGCTTGTTCTCGCTACGATTAATGTTGGTATCGTATGCTGGCACGGAGTATCACTCCGACGCAGGAGCGTCGAAGAAAGTAAGGATCCTTGCTCTGACTACTTCATAGAGGCTTATGAAGGTATCAGTTTCATACAGCTATACCGGCAGCTCCGTCCCCCTCATTCACCCGATGACGAACGACCTCCCTCTCGTATCCCTCACCCTCCAAGAGTCAACTCACTTTGCCTGGAACTCCCGTGATAATGTCTCACGAGACGAATTCTACACACTACTCGACTACCCATCTCTTTCAATTCTCGGACCAAACCACCGCATGACAATTCTTTCTTGGTTTCACAACCTCCATTGTATCGCCCAGCTTCGTGCCGCTCTACATAATCATAATGACCGCGTCGCTACCGTAGGTCACTTCTCTCACTGCTTGCAGTATCTCCGGCAAACTCTCCTTTGTGGTGCGTCGGATATGCTTGAAGAGGGTGACTTTATGGAGAAGAATTTCACGGTTGATCGTGTCGGGAGTGATTTGGTATGCTATGATTTTGAGCAGGCCCAAGCGATATTACGTGGTGAGCGGGAACGCTTCAATGAGTGGAGGATGACTGGACAGGTTGAAGAGGATTATTGATTTAAATATCCTAGTTTTGTGTGAGAAGCTCGCGCTGGGGTCAAAGCGGAGTTTATGTACCAAATGTCACCACTTCCATTCAGTTGGTCTCTGCATACCTGGCCACCATATATCGGCGAAAATGAACCTATGTAAATATGCATTGAACGAAGTACTAAATAATACAAATAATTCAAACAAGTTTACGGTGACTACCAATAACTATTAGTACATCTATATTTTTCTTTCCACAAATTTAAGGTATCAGAAATATCAAATAATGATAGAAGAGAACACGAGAATAATGATAAAAGAGCCTTCGGATTACAGAGGAAGATGGGATCGGAAAAGAGGGTAAATGGATGGTAAGATGGTGTCTAGAACATTCATCGCCTTTCCGGCTAATTTACCAAGAAAGCAGCATGATCTTGTGCTTTGTTACACTTTTGAGCTAAAGATAGTGATGCTTGAAGAGCCAGCTCTACTTTGTTTTGAGATTGAGATGTTGCGGGAGTATATAAAAGCAGATCTATAACGGCCTTCAGCAACCAAGTAACGGGTCTGATAGCAAAATGCACTGTACCGACCTTTGAACAATAGGGTGTATCTCATGACTCGCTGGGTCGGCAATATAGCCAGATCTCTGACAGAAGGCCTTCTCCCCAAGTTTGGCCGCTCTCTGCTGCCATCATAATTGACGCTCGAGCTGCGGACTTTGATAGAGTTAATCCTCTTGCTCAAAGAGCCCATTCGGCGTTTAAGAGAGTGAGAGGCCGGTTCCTCCGAAGATGGCTCTCCAATATCAGTGGTGCTGTGCGCCCGCTCTCGTTTGACGGTTTCCTGGGGCCCAGTGAAGAACCTACCAACAACTCCGCACCAACCAACAAAGGCCATTTCTAGCTGCTCTTCAACGGAAAGAAACGCATCGGCCACACCCTGCGCGCTCGGGTTGGCCTCCATTAAGGCGAGAAAGTTTTCACTAGTCTGAACGAGCTTTGGTACATACGTGAGCATGAGTGCTGGGGGTGGTGTCAGAGTATCATGTGAAAGAAGTATCTGCAGAGAAGACAAGTAGTGTCTCTCTGTACGCACAAGCTCCCTGCAGATAAGTAACGCACGCCGAGCTGTCTTCCACGTAGAACTGGAACTTCGATCAGCGGGAGGAAACCTAAATGCGCGGGGTACATTCGCTCCTGAAGGATCATTGTCATCATCTCCAACTTGTGACTCCGTCATATCTCCAGTTGGTGATGATGATAAGATGGGAGACCAAGAATCCATGTTTCGTCGCCACCCACTGCCTTTTCCTCTGACCCTCATACTTTCTAATTTGGCCATCAGCATCTCATCGGAAATATCATCATCTGCGATGACCATAGCCAAAGTCCAACGTCGTCCGCGAGGCTCGGGTCTTGCCAATGCAGACCGGGGAGGGCTAATCGGGGAAGATACCAACCCTTCACCAAGCTCCGTCGCCGTCGCTCCGTCCTGCTCAGAAAGGCTCCAAGTGGATCGCAAGCCACTCGGGTTGATCGGAGGCAAAAAGAAAGCTGCATCAGTCTCTGAGAGAGCAAATCCACTGGGGCAGGCGGACGGTAAACTGCCAGTCCAAGCTAGTGAGCTCAACGCATCAGTGTTCCGGTCGCGCGTGGAGCGAGTCGGGTAGGGAGAAGGTAGACTTTGAAATGTCCGCTGACGAGGCTGTGTCGAAAAACACGGGATTAGATTTTTGAGCGAGACTTAAGAGATAATTTGTAAAACTTGCCTTCTCCGAACCGTCTGGCGAGCAGAACTTCACGATTTTTTCGTTGCTTTGCAATTCCAGATTGTCGGTTCGAAGAGGGAAAAGCGTAGCAGAAGGAATGCTTGGAAGAGAATTTTGTCGGTGTAATCTTGTCTTTAACCTAGGTCCGGGTGCATGAGTAGTCTGCCGGCGGGCAACAAGTCTCGATGAGCCAAAAGGGATTTTGCTGAAGGGTCCGTCGGAGGAACGAGATAAAATCGAGGATCCGCTGGGAGAAGAGGGTATCGATGAGGTGTCACTAGTGCTTGGGAGATTGCGCCTGGATTTACGCAATTTCCGTATGCGAAAGGGGGATAGAGGTGGTGAAGGAGGAGGTAAGTCGAACGGCTGATCTATAGGAATAGGTTGAGGTCTCCGATGCTCCTTAGCTGCAGAGTTTTTGGTAACCTGAGACAGGGCGGCATTCTTCACAGAAGATAAGACTGAGGTGGCCTTCACTGGGAATTTGAGCAGTATAGGTGAAGGGACCCGAGAGTCTGAAGCTACTACGAGAGGTTTCAGGTTGGCACTGTTGTCGAGCCTCGAGCTTGTAGGGGAACTCTCTGAAGAGCGTGCGGAGAAGAATGAGCCATCGTCATTCGATGATACTGAAACGGATGGAGAGGACAGCTCCGGGGTAGAGAGAGCGCTAGCAGAATCTAGTACTTCCGCCATCGTTAGAGTTGATGGCTCCAGGGCAGCACTGTCGTCCATACAGCCGTCAAGGAAGTCCGAGCTCGCTCTTGGCTTGACTATAGGGAAGGTGAATTAAATGGCTTGTGCTCGATGAAAAACGTTTCAGCTCCTTGATTTAAGGCGTTCTGAACTATCATCAATGCTGAAGGTTGTCATGACAGACTACACGTACAAATGCTGTGGAGTCCCAATGATAAAGTCGTTAGCGGATAGCTATATTTACAGAGACATCGCAGCACCGAAATAGGCAATGGACGCATCAGCCTCGTACAAAACCTCTGATTCCATCACGAATGGGTGCAACCGGAGCACATAAATCAGTGTAAGGAAGTACAATATATCGCCGGAATTCGCTGCATCAAAGGTGAACAGATCCAACTGCGTTAAGATGCTTATCTCCTTGAAGAAAAGCATTCTCGAGTACATGCAGAATGAGAAATGGACGCCTTTGGTGCAAAGGGAGGTTTTAATTCAAAAACCACCAATTTACAGGGTGTCGGAATACGCGTATGCCACAAAAACGCTCGCTTCAAAATCATAGATGTGACCTTCGAGCACGAATATATAGCGCCAGTGATGCTCGGTGTGCAACAAGTCTACATTTTGGACCTGAGGGTCTCGTAGTCGAGTGTTTCGGAAAGTATGCTGCTACATTCCAACACGGAAAGTGAACGCCAGCAAGGCCTGGCTATTTTCTGCGTAATTGAATTGCCTGGACCCTTTCCTCCTAATGATCGTGAAGATTTCTGGTTGCATGGGATGGGTATGAATGACATAGGCGCTTCAGCGGCACCGCCCAAGACGTTAGCTTGTTCGCCATCAAATCAGTTGATAAGAGGACATCATCCGCAGTGGTTGAATCTATGGCTGCGGTCGTAGGGGCTTGCGAGTAAGATCAGTTACATCTCATCATACGAGATAGATTCGGACTTACTAGTGTATAATCTCCTTAGTGATGCGAATAGCCCGTGAAAGCTAGTCATGGCTTAAAGGGTTGGAATCCTATCCCGACCTCTCGGAGCTTTTGACCCTCCAACATGTATCGCCTCGAGCGTAAATTTCGAGCCGAATTCTATAGTAATAAATCAGAGCGCTGTTCACGTACTTCACTGGTATCATATCCACTGTCACATAGAGGTGCGACAGGCATGAAGAAATTCGCTGTGGCTGAGCGGGCGGATGTTTTGCACATTTCTAAGTACCCATGAGCGTTGACTGCCATTGACACAAAAAGGCTGGAAAAATTACACCACCTCCTACGCGACAGTTTGAAAGCAGATGTGAATTGAGTGGTTCTTTAGCCCTTTAGCACTAGCTTCAGCAAGTTGTTCGCCGTTCCATGTAGGCCCAATGACGGGCCAATGTAGGGCCAGGTGGTGGTCCATGTTTTAGACCTGTTCTAGGGTTAGGAACTCTACAAGGCGCCATATCCGGTACGAGCACATGCTCTGACAAACCTTCTCATTCTCATAACATTGGAAACCTCAGATATTCAATTATCTAGAGGTATAATCTGCGGTTGTAAAACTCATCGACGCGCTATTCGGGATGTGGGAACGGACACTGCAAGATCTTATCCGTGGTTTGCGCGCCAACAAGAAGGATGAATCCAAGTTTATAGCGAAAGCCATCGAAGAAATTAGACATGAAATTAAGAGCGATGATATGGAGCTCAAGGCGGGGGCGGTCCTGAAACTGACCTATGTATGTCGCGGAACTATACAAACTCATGCTGTTCCGTGTTGACCGCTTCATAGCTCGATATGCTGGGTTATGATATGGGTTGGGCGTCATTTCACGTTGTGGAGGTCATGTCCTCGCCGAAATTTCATTTGAAGAGCGTCGGATACCTATCTGCCACACAATCTTTTAATGAGGAGACAGACGTGTTGATGCTTACAACAAACCTCTTGAAGAAGGTGCGTCCTTTGGACTTATGGGTCTTCACTCTCCGCTTTATCTTCTCTTGCTGCAGAACTTGATGTCTAATCCTGCAGATGTTGCAGTCACTTTGAATGGCATTTCGCACATTCTGACACCAGATTTAGCCAGAGATCTTTCTCCAGAACTCATCAAGATGTTAACTCATTCGCGCCCCCATATACGCAAAAGAGCAGTGTTGGCCTTGCATAAAGTAATCATGAAGTACCCTGAAGTTGCACCACACGCAATATCCCGTCTGAAGGACAAGCTTGAAGATGCAGATCCCGGTGATTAAACTTGTTGAATGAAATTGCAACCGAAAATCTCATCGGCTGACCCAGGTGTCATCGCTGCTACTGTCAATGTACTCTGTGAGCTGACTCGGCACCMCCCCGAAGATTATCTATCGCTTGCCCCGCCACTATTTCATCTTATGACTACGTCTTCCAATAATTGGATGCTCATAAAGATCATCAAGTTGGTAAGACCGACTTGATTGGTAATGCTGAAATAGAGCTAATATTTCACTGAGTAGTTTGGAACATTGTCTCCGTACGAACCTCGTCTGGTTCGTAAGCTACAGCCCCCCATAACCGAGCTCATATCCACAACCCCCGCGATATCCTTGCTGTATGAGTGTGTTCATACGTGTATCATTGGTGGTATGCTGCAAGGGTCATCAGGAGATAACTTGGCGAGGACGTGTGTCTCTAAACTTGCCGCCTTTATCGAGGACCCAGATCAGAACTGTAGGTCAAGACATCCATAGATTTTATGAAGAGCTAATGATATCCAACTAGTGAAGTACATTGCTCTTCTCGCTATGGTCAAGATTGTTCCTACCCATCCCCATCTCGTGGCGCAATACCAAGATACGATTCTTGCTAGTGTGAATGATCAAGATATTAGTATCCGGATGCGTGCTCTAGATCTCGTCTCAGCTATGGTGTGGTCTTTTACTCCTGGCATTCATTTTGTCTCACAAGGACTCACTCGTATAGGTCGATCAAGACAATTTACAGTCCATCGTTCAACAGCTTCTGGCACATCTCGTGACGGACTCGTCTTCTTCTAACTTACCTACAGCTGCCCAGTCCCTTGCTCAACTGGCTGTTCCGACTTCTCCGAACAGCGCCAGGCCTCCTGTACCTCCACCATCTCAGTCTTCCGCCTATCGTCTCATTCTCTCCCAACGAATACTGCAGATATGCTCTC
The DNA here is from genome assembly GCA_003987895.1 of Neonothopanus nambi. Classification (NCBI taxonomy): domain Eukaryota; kingdom Fungi; phylum Basidiomycota; class Agaricomycetes; order Agaricales; family Omphalotaceae; genus Neonothopanus; species Neonothopanus nambi. The sequence goes on from RCHF01000115.1 coordinate 41,946, forward strand.
AGGACACCTACCGCAACGTCACCAACTTCGAATGGTATCTGTCTGTACTGGTCGATCTGGCGCACGTAGCCAACGTTGATATAGGCGCGCAGATCCGAGATCAGTTAGTTGATATCGTTGGACGTGTACGGGGCGCACGCCGTTACGCAGTGAAACTCATGTATACGTTCTTGAGTGATGACACAATTTTGCGTAATGCTCAAGATGAAGGGAGTTGCTCTGAAGTTCTATGGGCTGCAGCGTGGATATGTGGTGAATGCTGCAGGCAAGTTTACTCTTGGCGATATTTAGTATGGGCTCTGATATAGTTGTATTAGTGAGCTTGCAGACCCACAGAAGCTCCTCCCTCTAATTCTGCAGCCGGAGATATCAAATCTTTCGCCTGACATTATTGCTGTGTACATTCAAGCAGCAACCAAGATTTTTGGCTTCTGGGCTACCGAAATGGCACAGCGTTGGACTGATGAAGATCTGCAGGAGGTGAAAGACTCAGTCCAGATGGTAATCAGCAGTGTAGGTGCCTTTGTCAGCAGTCCGCACATAGAGGTGCAAGAACGAGTATGTTTCCCTTCGTAACATTTTTAGCCACTCTATTCATTATTACTACAGGCTGCAAATACCGTCCAATTATTCAACTTTATCCAAGCCGACCTGAATTCATATCGTCCTAAACCTGTAGATCCTTCTTTTGTTGATGCAGGACCGTCTTTCGAGCCTATGGACGAACCGCGTTTCCCCAAGTCCCTGTTCTTGATCCAACCGCTCTTCTCATCGTACGAGCTCAACCCAGTCGCCCAAACTGCTCAAGAAAATGTGCCTATACCCGATGGCCTCGATCTTGACACGTGGATAGTACCTCCACCGCCTGAAGTAAAACCCGTTGTAGAAAATGGGAAGAAGGTTAGCAAGAGCAAGAAGGGTAAAGGGAAGGAAGTATCGGGATCGAAAGTCACGAATGGAAGTAGCAAGAAGAAACGCAAAGAGGGGCGGGAGGGTGAGAATGGTATGGTTGTCTTGACGCCACAAACACCTGAGGTAGAGACAGAGGAAGACCGGGCCGAACGAGAGCGAGTGAGTCTAAATCATGAGTCTTTTTTGTCGCATCTCGTTGTCTAAGCACTGTACTGGTCTGGGCGTAGCGAAGAGCAGAGCGACAAGAACGTCTCCGAGATGACCCTTACTATATTATGGACAAAACCCCCTCGAAACCAGCTTCAATATCGTATGATGTTGATTCTATACCCGTCGTAAAGCTGGAGGGTCTGCCTACGTTTTCAGGTGAGGAGAGTAAATTATCTAGCACTGCTGGTGTAGTCTCATCTCGTCAATCCTCGTGGGTAGAAAGCGTTGATTCTCGCCTTCCTTCATTACGTGGAACTCCTTATCAATCATCATCCTATGAGATTGATAGAGTAGGAGAGATGCCCCCCGGGTCCGCATCCGTATCATCTTTGCCTCCAACGTCGTCAGTATCCTCATCGCAACGGTCAACGCCTACCTTTGGATCCCGCTCGGCAATATTGCTTTCGAGCACGAGCGGTACTCCGCCACGCATGCCCTCACCATTATTGGCGTCTTCATATCCCCAGTATGAAGTAGTAGATGAGGACTCGCGGCCTGCTACTCCGCAACCAGTCAAGGTGCAATCGAAGAAGAAAAAAGGTACTGGGAAGAAAAAGCGGACGCAGGAGATATCGGGTCCGTGATTTTATGTACAGCGCTATTGCTTTACTGCGTTGTCCAGAAGATGCCTCATACAACGGGACAAGATTCATGGATTGTAACATACATATCGCGGAATGAATTTGTCTTAGAAAATATCGAGCGTTTTGGTGAATTAGTACAAGCTAGTGTATTGTTGCCGATATCGAGTGTATTCGCTTTATGACAGCATCTGAAAGCATTGGGAACCAAGTCGATGAGAAGGATGAATAATAAAGGCAGTAAGAAAAATGATATGCGAGGAGAGAAGTACTAGTACATGCGGTCTCAAGAATGGATGCTTGCTTGCTTTAGTGAGTGATGGGTGTGATTGAGTCAAATGATGGACGGACAGCAAACTGTATGAGAGAAAGCTTGGTTGGAACTATAGAAAGCCAGAGAGAGAGAAAGGAAAAAGAACATAAAAAACCTCTGCCCAGAACAGAGGTTAGGTCCAAAAAAGTGATGGCCCAGTAAAGAGGGTGCCACTCGTGAGTGGTCTGTGGTGTATATGTGAAAAGATCAATATTACATCCGGCCTTATAAAAACCCCCAAGGAAAAAACCTAGGAGAAAAACAAGAAATATCCGGTGAGAAGTTCTGTAAAGGAAGATAAGACAAGTGAAAAGACCACAAATCACAGACAGAAAACACACCTCTACCGGTCATCCTCGACGTGCTCGACAGAGTCTACAATCTCATTGACGAGCTCCATGGTGACACCTGGGATGATACGCTCAGCCTCCGTAAACGCACGCTGGAGTGCGCTAAGCGCTACTCGCGCTTCCTGCGAAGATACACGAGGGAACAGCTGATTTGGAGATATATGAATCTCAGGCCGAGGAATAAAATCACACGAGGATATACATACCGAAGCAATTGCAGGTAAAACGACCGAATCCAACATCGTTGTGTCCGGCACATCCACCTCCTCGTCAGCCAGGTGCATATTACCGATCTTTTCCTCTATGACTTCCTCTCCCCGATGATACCCATCCACGTACCCCTCGTCATCATCATAGGTGTACTCGTCGTCATATTCGTCTGAAGGTTCTCTTTGCACGGTACGCGAGTTGGTTTTGCGAGAGCCTGGATCTGCTGCCGCTGCAGCAGCAGCACCTGGAGGCATGTGTCTCACCGTAGCCTGCTGGTCTGAGTACCTCGACCCAGAGCCTGACGACCCCGATCGCTTGGCGGGTGAAGCGGGCAGAGGTGGTAAATCACCTTTAGTGTTGTTCGGGGTTACAGTGATGGATGAGCCGTGCGAGGAGTAGCCCGAAGACTGGCTGAAGCTAGAGGACGTGCCTCGGCGTCCACCCGTCGAGCCCGAGGAAGATGATGACTCATATGAGTGCGTACCGTTATTCTCCCATGTGAGAGGAGGACCAGAAACTTGGATAGGGTTCTGAGAGCGTCCGACGGTAGCTCCAACGTGTCGTACGGTACCGAAGTCCCAAAGGTCTTCTGCATCACCACTGGATGGCCTAAAAAGAAAGAAAGACGCTCCATCATTCCTTGTTATGGGTACTGAATTGAATCAGAAACGTACAAATCTGGAACCATATCCCGCTCTTCTTCTTCAATTCGGTCACCACCCTCTGCGCGCCATCGTTCGTGTCGCTCTATGAGTTCTGTCAAATAGCTAGTCTTCTTCGCCATTCGGACAAATTTGTGCTTCAATAATTCGCGGGCAGATGGTCGTTCCCGAGGGTCGCGTTGCAAGCAGTAAGACACGAACTCCCGGAAAGGTTTTGAGAAGTTCCCTTCCAACGTTGGTGGAGGGTTCTTCGGGATGAGGAATAACACCTTCATAGGATGCAACTCAGCATACGGAGGCTCCCCCTTAGCCAATTCGATCGCCGTGATTCCTAAACTCCAGATATCCGCTTTATGATCGTACCCACTCTGCTTTATGACTTCCGGTGACATCCAATACGGCGTCCCAACAAAGGTGTTCTTCTTTGCGGAAAGGGTGCCGGACAGCTGGCCAGATACGCCGAAATCGGCGAGCTTGACTTCGCCTCCGGCGGAAAGTAGAATGTTGGCAGCTTTGATGTCGCGGTGCAGCTTGCCTTCGGAGTGAAGATACTCGAGGCCACGAAGAAGCTCGCGGACTATGATGGCAATATACTCTTCGCGGAATACACCAGGCTTCATGAGATCAGAGCAGGAGCCACCGGAGCAGTACTCCATAACAATCCAGAGGTTGGAGCCTTTGAGGTATGACCCATGGTATCTAGGCGAGGTATCAGTAGATGAAAGGAAGAATGATACGGACGCTGAAAGTGGCAGAAGACATCCTCCGAAAACCGAAGAACAGCAGAACAAATGCAACCCCTGACCCATCCCTGAAATAACTGACGACGACGACGTACTTTGTGACATGAGGCGAATCTAACTGCGACAGAATCTGAATCTCCTGCTGAATATCCTCTATCTCATCCTCTGCACTCTCTAAGTCGATGATCTTGATCGCCACTGTCTTCTGTGTTCGTTTGTCGTACCTAGAATACGAGTGAGCGGTGGCAGATATTCGAACAGTGCTACATACCCTTTGTACACCTCCCCAAATGATCCTTTACCTATATAGCTTCGTTAATAAATGCACAGATAAGGCATTATTGTGCACGTACCAATCCTGTCTTGCTTAACATAGAACTCCTCGGGATCTTGATTGTGACCGTCCTGTTGCCTTTTCGTCAGATCGACTCCAATCGCTAAATGAACACCTTATCTTCACTTACCATCATCTTTGGATACCGGCTTGAAAAGACTGGAGTTTAGTTATTCGTGGCGCGTCTTAAGGGTGTCCAATCCGATGAGTGTTGGTAAGACACAAGTTGTTCTCGTGCGCAGCGAGCTGGCCCGATAGAAAGCAAAAAGCAAGAGATATGAGGACCTTTTAAACGGAAGAATAGTAGAGAAACACAAAGAGAACAAGATATGGTGGCAGACTGGACGGAGAAAGGGCTTAATTTATGTGTCTCAAGGCTGAAGCCGCCGTGAGCGCCTCCTGGTTACGATTTGCTAAATCCGGTAACTCTGTTGAACGCCTCACCTTGCTTTCTGCCTTCACCTTCGCGTTTCACTTTCTCTTGTTCTCGATGTCGCGGTCGAAATCGAGCTCAAGACCTCTCAAAATGTTTGGTGGAGTGATAAACAGTGACTTCATGATGGCCGGCCATGTTGCATATTTAGGCAGAACTGACAAAGATAGGATTCGTAGCAACCGAATTCTCCGATTCGAGACTCTACAAGCTTCTCTTCAAATACACTCAAGTTCTAAGCTCTGATCGAGGCTTTGGACCAGTAAACCAATACTTGGAAGAATACTATGTCTGCAAATCCTGAAGGCCTGACCGAGACAGCGCGCTGTTATATTGGTTAACAAGCCTTACAGATATCTTGAAGCTTTGTATTCATGATCCCGGTCAGAAATATCGCTTGGAGCATGTGCTACAATCTCATGTCCTATGATCATGAGGAGTTTAGCCGTCTTCAGTTTATTGCGGGGTTCTCTATCCTCATGCAAGGTATGTTACACAACGCGATGTCTGCGGAATTCTGAGTCTGATACTGAGACGCAGCGGCTCTGGATTCGCCCTCAAGCTGAAGTAATCGTGCGAGGATTACGCCTGAACTTGAAAGGGCCGCCTTCGTCGCTGGTTCGGAGCATCCTATCTCGCTTTCTAGCTCCTGGTGCCTTCCTATTTTTCGCTTTGTTCTTCGCGCCATATGTACGGTGCTGTGCGTGCCTGACTATTCATACGCGCAACGGAATGATGCACGACATGACATTGGTACTCCTTCCATGTTCCACCGTATTAACAACTCGGATGACAACGATTTAGCCACCTTGACCCGGATAATGTCATTTCATTGACCTATACCTCCCTATACCTCCCTATCAATACACGTACGGTACTTCGACTGGCATCAAATATTGAAAGGCGATATTCAACTCGACCTATGAATTTCACTGTGGAGCCATGTATGGGCTTGGTTCCTTTAAAAGCCCTACCGATCCATAGAGTATGGACTCAGCCAACTCCATACCTCCGAAAACAAGCTCACCAATAAGTCTAATGCTCTTCCCTGGTCGTTGGACATCTTTTTGTTACTTTTGTTCCGACAACAATCCGAGGCTGGCCACTGCTCCTATCTAGATGACAATCAAACAAGGCGAGATGTCGGTACGTTTTATCGGTGAAATCTGAATTCATTCATTATCGTTTCATCAATCTACTATCTAAGGTTTTGACTCGTAGTGTGAACATCTGAAAAGTAGCAAATTCGGCCGCCGCGTCTCCCAGCTATGGGCTCACGAGGATTCACGGCTGGCACAGAACAGTGAACACGGGATTCGAACATTCATTGTATACTAGGAGGATGGGATACACGCCAAGTCGCCGTCTCATACGCTGCATGGGAATAGACTGTGATATCATTGTATGTTAAGAATCCAGAGAAGAATTGCAGCCAAGCGTCATTGCTCTGTGATCTACTGACACGAATTGAACACGTCTAGAAACTTGGAAAGAGAAGTGATGCCTAGAATTATGTTCAGGCAGTCCCAGGCCATTAAAATAACTGCAAAAGCACCACACTTCACCATATGTATGAGGCGTTCGCTGCCGGAAAATCGCTATTTTGAGTTCGTTAGTCTGAAGGCGAGAAGGCTTCTAAGCTAAAGTCTGTCGGTAAGACATCCCACCCGGAGTGCGTGATAAGATAAATAATAAGATCTGATAAGATTAACTCAGAACACGTAGATCCACGTATGTACCTGTATGTACACAATCTGAATGTGAATAGCACCCAAGAATTCGGGTCCAGGAAGACTCGAGCCGGAATAAATACGAGGGCCGAATGATCGACCAAAAGACGGGTTCGAGCTTCACGAAGTCAGGAAGTCAGACTTGTTCTCCCTATAAGATGGTGAGCCTATTTTCCCCTGGTAAGTAACAAGAGAGTCTAAAACCGTCTGCCACCTCATATATAATGGCGTTTCATCGGGTTTGGAGAGACTCGAGGACGGGTGAGATATGCACTCGGTGGAGGGACCTCCCAAAATCACCGAGAACCGATGTGAACATGATTGCCTTTTACATACTCTATCTCGCCATCTCGCCATCTCATTCTGAGATTTCGAGGAGCAGCGTGACTGAAAGTGAGAACACTGATTTTCGCTGGGTTTTAATTCCGCGTCAAGTGCTCTTCAGTTGTCGGCTACTGTCGGTTACTGTCGGTCTGAACTTGGTCTGAACTGACTTGAAACAGCGGTAAGAAGCATCTCTAAATGGCAACCCAATGCGTCGAGAACTAAATGAGCACAAACCCAGAACAACCACGTCCGCGGGATATATCAATTGATACATACTATGGTATAATTACTAATTGGCATGCAAGCAATAACTTATTATCTAAAATCCTCAGTCCGAGAAGTACCCATCAGCTGTCCGTGAGGAGCTGTACCTGAATGAAATGAAAGAAAGGAGCTCCGGAAGGAATACAAGTGACGCCGCTAGGCGGAGGAAGTAGCAAGGTTACATTAATACAGCACGCACATCATTTCAAACAAAGGAATGAAACAGCGTATGGGCAGGAAGGGCTACAGGAAGGGCGCAATTCATAGATGATCATTGTGGTTTCCGATGCTCCTAGTGGTTCAACACCCATCAGCGTCCGTCTTGTATACGTGGGATACGGCATGAGTAAAATACATACAGGCGTGTGTGTTGTTTCATAATCGACATGAACGAATGCTCTCTCAACATTTGGTAGTACTTCAATCTTGTCTTGTAGTTTCTGACTAAGGTCGTGCGCCTTCCATAGTGGTGTTTTGGGGTCCATTACAATGTCCACTTCCACAAAGTAGTCCTGCGTACGACGTGCGTTAGTCCCCAAACAATCCCTTGAAGTAGACGGAATACACACGGGACCACTCTATGCAATGAAAGTAAATCAATCAATTCCGAGCGCAAATATGTAGAAATTAAAAAACTGACATGGTACGCCCTAACGGTATCAATCTTGTCTATCTCCTCACTGTATGTCACCGACTTGTAAGTCAATAACTGCAGCATTTCATGTGGCGCAGCCTTCCCAGCTAGTAGCTCGAACTGGCCGTAGATGGTTTTACCCCATGCGACAATAACACCTAAAGCGATCTGTCATGAATGGTTGAAGTACGTGGGTATTGTAAGCGTGGCAGAGGGGCCAGATAAGTAAGTGCTCACGATGATTGCTCCCATAGGATCTAGGTCTAGACAAAGAATACAAGGACGTTAGTATACAATCAACACAGGATTGGAGTGCACTAATGAAGTATAAAGGATTGATGGTGGTGAACGGAACTGCATACGTACACCATCTCAATTTACTTCCCCCGGTGGACATAAGGATACCTGCATAAGCACTCTTTGAGTCTCAAAACACAGCTTAGCATGGCGGACCTACCAAAAGTATTTATCCAAAGATCATTCCGATGGTCCTCCCATAGCACGCGAACTTGGCTAGAATTTTTCCTTAGGGAAAAACAGTAGACAAAAAGCAGGAACTTGACGACTGTCGATTAAGAGAGGCGAGGGTATGGTCGGAGAAGGTTGGCCAAGAACATAAGTTATAGGTACTTACAAAGCGCCGAGCCCACAGCAATGATTGAAGGGAGGTGAAATGTATTGAGATCACCATTTGTATGTGTTATGAGTGATCTTGCAGACTCCACGATGACCACCAGATTGACTGAGCCCATCCTGGGAGTTGTAGGACACTAAGGTTCGGATATTGAGCGGACATAAAGTCTTGGGCACGTACAGAAATCCTAACGGGGCGTGTAAGATCCTTCTCAATCAGCTACTGAGGATGCACATACCGTAAACAATATTCCCTATCGTTTCTAGCCGGGAACCCCCAACAGGCCACTTATTTATGTCCAGTTTCTGTGCCTTTCTATGTAGCCAGAGCAGCAGAATATTACTTCCAATGTCGAATACCGAGTCGATACCCGTGGCAAGGAGGGCTAATGAGAGTGCCGAAATAGCGGCATACACTATCAAGGACATCAGTTACGGCGTTTATACAACACGGGTTAGGAAACGCACTTTGCAGTACACACAGGCTGAAATTTGCTATAAGACTGGCCCACACAGCAATTTTCACCTGAAGCAACCAGAGGACGAGGACGCGGATGCAAATCAAAATTCAGTTACAGCCCAGATCACTTAAGAAGAAAAACCAACAGGTAGGCGTGCAGCTTCCTCCTCTACTCTGGCTTCGCTGGTGTGCTCTTCCATGGATTTGAGCATTGAAGTGATCAACTGCAATTGATATTGAGGACGCGAAGCAGTACTTTTGCAAAAACACGTACATCGTTCTGCTTTAATTGATACTTTGCAATCCTATTGCCCTTCCTGCGTTGACGAATCTCATGCAACTGCATCTCGTTCTTGACGCCATCCCGAAAGCGAAAGGGATCGGCAGGAAGGACGCTGGCCGACTCTGAGGTACGCTCAATATCCTCATTTGAGTTGAATTTGGCTTGATCGTGTAGTTCCGCTGTGTCGGTCTGCGATCCTGTCTGTCGGAAAATGAATTTAAAAAATGAATAGAGACGAAGGACAGCTCACCGTCGCTGTAGGTGCGACCGTTGGGGTCGTCTTCAGCAACTCTGTGGCCTTCCTGTCGATGAGCATAACGTTCTTGGGAACCTTGGAGGAGACCAGGAATTTCTAGCTGAGGGAGACGACACAGTGGGAAAACCCGAAAGAGTGGAACAGCTGGGGAAAAGCCGATCAAGGCAATCTTGGTACCAGCGTATTGGCTCCGTCAGGCCAATTCAGAGGGTCCCAATTGGCTGCTGTAGCCCAGTTGCGAGTCAGAAAAGCAGGAAGAACGAGGGCGTTTACGGTTATCGAGGCTCAGGTATTTTATTCATTGCGTGCCTTTGTTTTTTCCAGGATCTCCCGGTTTCCACGCGCTCTCATACCGGGTAGCAGGATTCCGCGGAATGTTTATTATCTCCAACGACGCGGCTGAGGACTCACTGTCACCCTGCAGGCAGAAGTTCTTCCACAGAGTCAGGCATTAGGCAAAGAAGAGTTCTTGCCATTTAATGCAAGTCTAGAACGAGGACAAGGATTTGGGTGCAACTAGCGCTGACATGGGACATCTTATCAGATAACTACCGTTGAGAAAACTCACATAACGAAACCCAAAATCTCACAAATTCAACCTGATGGAGTCTTCTGAAGTGCAGCAACAGGACAGCCTCCAATCCTTGATGCCAGTCATGATACTATTCACTTGCGTGATGTAAAAGATCCCTTCTTACCCTTTTCGCGACATCCCACTCACGTTTTGCTTTGTTCTCTCAAGACTTGCAGGGATATTATGGTGTTTTCTGTCTTCGTGTATGGGGGTACCCATCCGCCGATATGGAGCGACGCTGTGGGAATATGCTGTATTGAGTACTAGGAACGATAGAACTTCATATGGACGACGAAGAGGAGGGCTCAGTAGTGAGGGAGAGATTTGGGAGATGGAACATCGAGGACGACCTCTATAGGAGAGTGACAATGTCTCAGCTTGCGAGCCACATACCTCCTGATATGGAAATGGCTCTATGTACGAATACAACGCTGCTCTTGATTACCGCCGGCTCATCGCTCGAGAGTATCCCTGTTCCGACTGTGTTCCTGCCTAGGGCAAGTTGACAAGCTGATGGGAACCATCTCCTAAAGTGAGTATCTGAGCTCAGGTCATCGTTGAAGATCATCTGAACATGATTTCACACAGACTCCTGCTAGAATGGCATCATACACACAAGCTCGAAGAAGCTCTTCCTTTCTGCGTCGCCCAATACTCCATGTAGTGCCGCATATTCATTCTCGGCACCGGGACTCTAAACAACTCTTTGTGGTGCTAACCTTCTAGTAAGAGTGTTTCTGAGCCTCAAGTTCAAGTTTTACAGCTTTTGAAGTGAATACCTGCTCGCAGAGAAGTCGAGAAACACAGCTTGAACTCGTGCGCACGTCATTGTTGCATTTCCTAAATTGGGCACATTCAGCGAGAGTATAAATGGCACATCCTGTCAGTCTTCGCCTCTTTATTACGAACCACCATCATCCTAATCCTTTTTTTTCTTGTACATCCTATTCTACTGCATATCTTTACGATTTACTATCGCTTTACATATTAGTCTCCAGTCATGAGGCTCTCTTCCAGTTCGTCGCTGATATT
>RCHF01000116.1:0-30768 GCA_003987895.1 Neonothopanus nambi
ACTACCCGGCGAGGACCAACAGCCTCCCAGCCTCCCCCTTCGCCGGCCCAGCCGTTCTACTTATCTCTACGACCCCTACTATTACCCCTCCCCCGACCCTGACGCCGCCTTTTCCCGCACATTCYCCCTGTTACCTCCGGGAGAGAGYGGTGTGTACAACCYCCAAAACGACAACTACAYCTTTACCAACGACGCTGACCCAGTCGAYCGCCCGACGTGGTACACCCTCCAGACAAACATTCCGATCATGCACTGCGCGGAGCAGGCAGAGGAGTGCGATTGGGCTGGGGCGCCACTCCTGCGCCCAACAAACAGAGGCCCTTTGTTGACAGTGAGGCATGAGATTATCGTTAGCCTTCCGTTGATGTACGACGTTCCTGGGACAACCACCAAGGCGAAGCAGGTATTCACGTTCTCAGTGCCTATTAAGTTCGTGTCCGTCGCACCTCCTTTGCCGAGGAGGAGCTTAAGCCCTCCTCCCCCAGTCAATTCGGCTTCGTCTTCTACATCGGATCTCTCGTCGACTTGCGCATCAGTGGCTACCCCCGATGTTTCTACGGGAATCGTGTCGGCTATGTGTCCTCCGCCTATCTTACCACCTTACTCTCAGTTATTCTACTCTAATGGTGACCGCAAGATTGATCCAACACCACTGCCTTTGTATACTCCCCGAGAGGACAACTCGAGCGGCGCCACGTCGAGCGCAAGCTCGAGTTCTAATTCGTTGGTGTGTGGTGTGTCTTCGTCTGTGGACGACAGTGGTACCATGCGTGGCGAGCAGGCTCTTGCTACGTCTATGCCGGTGTCAGTCCCGCAGACTTCGATGATGGATCAGAAGTATTGTTCGGTGGCATAATCCTTCTTGTTACCGACGCTACGTGATGACTTTCATGACTCTCCCATTTCTCTTTTCTTCCATCGGGCTTGTAACAGCTTGTCCGACGACGATCATTGTTGCATTAATCAACATCCACTGTAATTATCAATAATTTCTTTGTTTCTTTGTTTTCGACCGTTTTGTATAGCTTTCCCATATGTTGCACCTTCTGTAGATTTTTCTAATGTTCTCTCATCGTCCTCATCCATCATCATATTCTCATCATTACCACTCTCCTTGAACTTGCATTGATCATCTGTCATTCGTCTCCTACATACCATCTTGTTCATCTTCCATCTTTCGATTGTTGTATACCTTTTTTTCGTGTCTATTTGGGTCATACGAGCAACCCTTTGTATTTCGGTGGTGTTTTAAACTCTGGTCCGGTAGCTTAAGTAGAAGTTGTAATACATACTTGTGTATCTTCATTTTGTTCTGAATATAAATCAAATGTGCCTGAAAGTGAGGGACAGGTTGAGGGACAAGAAGCACCATATCGGACTCTCACTGTGCTCATGACTTGATTCTGCATAGACAATATACAATATGCTCGAAGCATGGCAAAGAGATAAGCGGGAAGGAGGCACATCAGTATATCACCGTAGCGATGGCGAAGGTATCGTATTGAGTGCTACTTCCCCTTACCGCTCGCCTTCGCTTTCGCTTTCCCGAAAGCCTTGCCTTCAAATCCTGGTCGAGCCTTGTTTTTCATCTTAATACCCTTACGCTTGTCGTTTCTCCTCTCATTCCGCATTGCAATGTTATCCGTACGCTTTTTCTGCTTTGCAGCCATCGATTGAGCAAGTTGTTCCTTTCGCTCATCCCTGGATGAAAGAAGTCAGTCCTAAGAAAAAGAAAAAGTCTACGTATAAAAGACGCACCAAGCCTTTTTACTTTTACCCTTCTCCTTCTCTTTCCGCTTCGCAGCCTTCTTCAGTCTCGCCTCGTCATCCCTCACTTTCACGCCCTCCAACCGCGCTTCGGCCTTTTCAAACTTATCTCGCTCCTCTATGGCTTTGCGTTTTTCTTCTGGCATACTAGCGAGTTTTTCTTTGCGAGCCGCGAGTTGGGTGAGCGCCTGTGTGGGGTTGGAGGACGTTTTGAGATGGGCAGCTTTAGATGAGCTAGCTCCGGATTGAAGGGACGAGAATGCAACATTGGTGAGCTTGGACTGAGGAGCTTTGGAGGCGAGAACAGCAGCTGTCGGGTCGTTCACGAGTAGTTGAGTCTGATGTAGAAAATCGGTATAACTGAGTTCATGAACAATGACATGTAAAAAGATAGAACCAACCTTGGTAGTCTTCGCCTGCACCTGAGCAGCATCTTTTTGCTGCCTTTCCTTATCTTTCTTACCCCTCATCTCTTCCTCTCTACGTTTCTTCTCCTTGGTCTCCTTCCGTCTCCGCTCGCGCATCGCAGCTCTTTGCTTCCTCCGCTCCTCCAGAAGTTCGTCTTTATCTCCCGCCTCGCCGTTCCCGGCACGACCATTTCCACGGCGTAGTGCAGCCATTTTTGCGTGAAGTTTTTCCCGGAGAGTACCGATGTCGCTGGTGGATGGCATAGGCACTAAGGAAGACTCGTCTACATCCATAGTGTTGTCCTCAACATCATCTCCTGCGTCACTCTCATCATCTATGCGAGCGTCCACGTCCATTGCGCCGCCGTCATCCTCTTCATCGTCGGAGCTGGATTCGTCAGATGAGACAGCCTTCCGTTTGCCTTTTCCTTTGGCAGAAGATTGCTGGGTGGATAATGATTCACTCTGTAGGTCAAGAACTGTTTTTTGGTTCGCAGGATCGAGCTGTGATTCGAATCTTAATTGATATGTACTTAGAGGTATAACAGAACTCCGCGTACTTTATCCCTTTTTGCCTTCTTAGACGCCTCTTTTATTGCTTGCTTTGGTGCCTTCTGCTTCTTGCTGTGCTTTTGGAATTTTGAAGCTGCCTGTAATAACAATTGAAGCTTTCCTGTGTATAGTAGCAGCTGTAATAAAATTTGTACCTGTTCTTCAGTCAACTCCTGAGCCAGGTAATATTTTGCGGGTATGAGCTTCAAGAGAGTCTCGAATGTATCATTATGCCTTTCAAGAGAGGACTTTAGTGAAGCAAGAGTGGCTGCTGTCGATTCGGACATCGTCCAAGTCGAAGTAAAAGAGTTAGAAAGTTGATTACATAATTCCATATATCTCATGTCTTCGTACCAGCCTCCTCGGAAAGCAATCCTCTCCCCAGCTCAGCTTGAATGGTTTCAAACATCGGACACTCATAAGAAAATAATATCTTACATTGAGACGTTGAACGAATCGGTCGTTGGTGCCAAACTTTCCGATACTTGCCAAAAGTCTCTAGTCAGTTCGGCTTTACTCATCTCGGGGATTCTAAGTCTGATACCTTCATCGGATACAGGGAGTCGATGCAGTTCTTCGTATACTAGACCAGATTGAAGAAATAGCACATGCAACCCCGCCGGTAGAGAACTCTGCTTCGAGGTTCGGCAATCCTGCATTCCGGACATTCTACGACTTGGTATCCGAGGTATGTAGTACGTATCCGCTCAAGCTCACAGAACTTTCGATTAATATCTTGTTAGAAATCCCCTTATCTTCATGCTGAAATTCCTTCCCTACCCCAAGAAGCTGTTCCCGAAGTCTCCGTCTACTTCAATGAGGCATGGGGCAATCGAACCCGAATCGACTATGGGAGTGGCATGGAACTGAACTTCTTGTGCTGGCTGTACGAGATTGCTTTGATTTCTCCGTCGTTGACGCTGAGCTTCGAATAGGATTTGCTTGGAACATTTCGGTGTACTCAAAGAGACCGACCACAAAGCCCTTGTAATCGACGTATTTTGGAGGTGAGCAAGGTTTGCTCGTCCATTACGAATCATGACTGTAGTAATTTGCAATAGATATATGCAAGTAATGCGTGTTCTTCAATCGACGTATTGGCTGGAGCCCGCAGGGTCGCATGGCGTGTGGGGCTTGGACGATTATCATTTCTTGCCATTTCTTTTTGGCTCAGCGCAGCTTAGAGGTTAGTTGGAGGTTTTGTGCTTTCAAAAATACTTATCTCAATTAATATGTCAGGCCACAAGTATATCCGGCCAAAAGCTATTCATGACCCGGAAATCGTCGAGGAGTACGCAAAGGAATATATCTACTTTGCTTGTATCAGGTTTATAAATTCCGTGAGTACCCCAGCACACCTGGTCAAATGCTCGCTCATGATTACATCTTCAGATCAAAACCGCCTCGTTACGCTGGCACTCTCCAATGTTAGACGACATTTCTGCTGTGAAGACGTGGGACAAAGTGAACCAAGGCATGATCAAGATGTATCGTGCAGAAGTGCTCAATAAATTACCTGTCGTACAACATTTTCTCTTCGGGTCCGTACTCCCCTATGATGGTCCCCCTCCTCCCGATCCCTCCTCTGTCGACGCTCACGCTGGTCACGCCCACCCACATGTACATGGAAATGTAAATGCTGCAGTGGGTGGCGGTACAAATGGAGATTTAGGTGGTGCAGGACAAAGAGAAGTTGGCTGGGGCGATTGCTGTGGGATTCCTGTACCCTCAGCATTCGCTGCTGCTCAGGCAGACAAGAACAAACAGCCTGGTTTGAGGCTGGCGGGACCGGGGATTCGACCAGTGCCCTTTGACTAGATGTATGTACATTGGTACAGGATATGTTGCAGTGTGTTTCTCTTTCTATCTGTATCAATAGATAATCAACATACACTCACGCTCTGAATAAGCCCCCAGAGAAGACTTGGCGAGAGGGTTATGCTGGCGCGTGGCGGATCCGAGTCCAGAGAGACTGCTGGGTAGAGTCGCACGTAAACCCGCGGTGGAAGTGCTGTACCATTGCGTCTTTAAATCAATATTCTGCGTAATTTGGCGACATTTATTAGTAAAGGAGGTCCGAGTCACCTTCTGTTCTCTTATGACTTTATACTTATGCTCTATGCTCAACCTTGAGTGTGTCGCTTATAGAGAGGATCTCCAGAGCTTTTTATACCGCTACGAGCTCTCCTGTAAGGTCAGATTGCGTACTCTCTTCCAGGGACTGCCAGATATTCGTTTGCTCGTGTGCCGTGGCGGCTAGTGGCGAAGAGATCATCGCGCCTCCGCTTCGGGCAATGCCCCTTGCCTTCACAGGTGTTACGAGGTAAGTTGCGTTTCCCTTCATGAGACTCTTCAGGCCACTGACTCCGGGTTTCGGGAGTATGATAGATGTATTGCCTTCGGAAAGATCTAGAAGGAATGTGCTAGGGTAGGCCAGGGTAGGCCGGCCTGACTCTTTTCAGTTTTTGGAGGGAGCTCAACGTTAACGACAGCTCGAAGGCGTCACAGCACGCCTTCTCTCATGGTGCATGGTTCTACTCGGTGCGCAATGACACATAATCCACCCCTCCTTCGTTAGTTTTCCTCCTCAATTCTCATATAATATCCCAGTTCTCCGGGAATTGTGCTATATTGGGTCCTAAGGTCTTCCTTCTTACTGGTATAAATCAGCATCATACACAAATCACATAGCAGCATAGCAGTGAGTGATTTCTTGAGCACTGCCTAGAACATGTCTCAAGCATAGTATAAATGCTGAACCTGCAGAACCGATGAAGAATTTCGAAGGAATGTGAATCGGAAGGCGAAAGGCGACGCAGACGTGTCAACTTTACCCCATTGAAGACGGAGAAGGGGGCAGATATGTGTCAACTCCCCCACCAAAGGAGGTCGCGACAGTCTATGAAGGTTGAAGGATGTTGCTTCGCTTCTAAGCAAGTGGACGTTGAGCCAGAATACCTCGTAAGCAAACGTACTGACGCCTGATTCATCGTTCGCTATTGCGTACTTAACACCTTTTAAAGGGTACCATGAGGAACAGAATCTTTCCATGCCGTAGATGATACCCTGTTTTTTGAATTCGATCCGTTGCACATTCCTCGCCTGCGCACATACCGGACATTGTGGAGAGGTATAAAGTAAGAAGCACACAGAGTTGAATGCCCCAGTGTCTTCTCCCAGAAATCGATGAAGTCCCTATTCCTGCCATTCTGTGCTGCTCTAGCTGTGACTGCCTATGCCAGTCCACTCGCAGCGAGTTCATCTTATCCCGTCTGCATCGTAGGCGCAGGGCCTAGTGGCTTGACCATTGCACACGATCTCGAGGCTAAAGGTATCTCTACGGTTGTCTTCGAAAAGCAGCCCAGTGTAGGCGGAAAGTGTCAGGCATATTATGACGGACCAGACCAGTAAGAGTGTTCCTTCTAAGTACTGATTGTTATGAGTGTTGATTGAGCATCCACACAGAAGCGTCTATCATCCATTGGGAGCGCTTCTATTCACTAACCAAACTTATGTGAACACCCTGCCTTTGATCGAAGCTGCCGGCCTGCCATTGACACCTGGAATATCACCTACAAACGGCTGGCAGTATTGGTTGTACGGACCAGGAAACGAGGCCAGTAATGTCATTCAGCGGCCCCAACTCAACTCTTCTGAGTCGGCCCTTCTTGATTTGGAGATTCAAAGATATGAAGCATTCTGGGATGCAGAATTTGCTCCAAATTATACTGCTTTGCGTTACACTGTAAGAGGGATGTTTTCAATCCCCATTTATGCTTTTCTCACGGCGTACACAGAATGGTGTTCCGGCGGAATATACAGTACCCATTGCAGAATGGCTTACATCTCGTGGTTATGTCGCCATTCCAGCTCTCATGGAAGTGGGGATGGTGCCATACGGATACGGGGATATATTCCAAACTCCTGCTGTAAGTCTCCGCACTCGGATCGCATTATGTGCTCATTTAAGGCCGATTTTGCAGATCTATATGTTACAATACTTCACACCCGAAGTTCTCAAAGTTTTCGTTGACAATACACCTAGCTACATTGTCGGTACGTGGACACACGTCATTGTCGAACTCACGAAGACAGACCCTAATCCCTTGCAGACTTCCACAAGGTCTTCGTCAACTATGCTACTACAGTTAAAGGACCTGTGAATGTCAACACAACTGTTACTCGCATCGGTAAGTTGACAAGAATCCGTAAGCCAGAAGCTCGCTGAAAGAATCCGGATACCAGATAGATCTGGGGACATCCCCATTGTTACATACACCGACGGGAGTTCCGGCAGCTCTAAAACTCAAAGCTGCGCCAAGATCGTTCTCGCTTTCCCTCCGGTCCTTAATTCCTTGCAAGCCATCAACATGAATCTCTCATCCAGCGAAATTGAAGTCTTCTCTCGAGTCGGTATCACTGCCTACTGGTCCTCGGCAGTCGCAACACAGGTCAAATACCGACACTCCTATACACAAGTTCCTCCAGAACCTCTTGGTGCTCCAGTTGCCTTCCTGCGAATCTTCGACGAGTCTGACGTAGCCACGGCATTCTCCTGGGGACCCATCGGAAGCGACATTTCGCTAGAAACGGCGACGGAATTGTTGATCAGAACGATAACGGAAGTTCAGGCCGGGGCAGGAATAGCTTCCCCAAACGTCACGGAAGGGGACGTGAAGGCAATAAGGCGCTGGGATTACTTCCCTCATTTCAACACTTCCGAGCTAGCCAATGGGTCTTATGAGAAGTATAATGCGTTACAAGGACAACAGCATACCTATTACTCCTCGGGGCTGAACGGGTTTGAGACTATTGAGTTTGCGATTCGGGCTGGGAAGGATCTGGTGGATACATTCTTTTGAAGGGTGTTTTGTGAAAAGATCGTCGAGCGCAACCGAGGACTCAGAGATTACAACTACAATAATATATGAACTCTACACCCATTCTGTAGTGTAGTATTCTATAGGCATACAGTAGTTAATCTGATCTGCTCATCCTGTCACGAAAGTCCACACAGACAATTGAACAAATTTTTAGACATTATACCACGAACTTGTAAAACTCCATAGTATTCCACGCAAAAAGCTCACTTTTTCAGACCGGTAGTGCTGTCAACAACACCACCAGCACCAACAACACCGTTAAAAACATCACCAACACTGTGACCTGGAGCACTAGTAACACCACCAACGACACCTGCAGCGGTGCCCGTAGTACCGTGCGTTCAAGCGACGGATAAACTCGGAGATGCAGACGTCGAGTTTGCATCTTGTCGGACCTTATTCACTCTCTGAACAAGCTTCTAGAGAGAACCGTGAGTGTCGCAAGGCCCTCCACTGTCCAGCGGCGCAAGGACATGGCCGAGGTTCCTGGTTATGTCACGCGTCCTCACGCGACGCGCGTCGTGCTAGGAGCACGTGGTAGCGCGTTGTTTATGTCACACTGTGTGACACCGTTATGTCCGATAACTCTGACCTTGGTGCGCTTCAATTTCACAAAACTTGATTAAAATGTATTCTAAAGCTCGACTTTTCAGGTGGATACGGCCCAACGACTCCCGTTGCTTCTACGAGGGCAACTGTGGCTCGTGTAGGTCGCTCGAGACTCGGAAATTCTCTTGCTGGTCCTTCTAAACCTGCCTCTGGGACTGGCAGGACTAAGAAGGCTGTCGACCCTCCATCTGATACCTCTGCGAACGAGGTGATTGATGTTGATGAAGAAGAGGATGGATTAATGCCAGCGACGGAGCCGACACGAAAAGCTAGCCGGAAGAAAGCCGCGCGCGAGCCTAGTGTGGTAAACGAAAGACCTTCTACAAAGGGGAAAGGAAAAGAAAAGGCGACTCAACTGAGAACTAAGAAGAGAGCGGATGCCACCAGGGCAGAGGTAGAGGTCATCGAAGAGGAGGAGGAGGAGGAGGAGTCAGTGGCAACCGATATTGCAAGAGCTATCAATGCCTCGAATTCCAAGAAAGGTGGTGACAAGTTACAAGAAGAACGTTGGCGTAAGAGATATGAAGAGGTACGTGTTCTAAATCTTGATCTAACCATTCTTCAGCTAATGGGCAACCCTTGTGAGTAGCTGGAGAAACGATACCAAGATGTGTCCAGTCAGCTTGAAAGACTTCATCGTATAAGAGAAACTGAAGCGGAGCAGCTATTACGCGAGAAGACTGAGCAGTATGAAGTGCGACTAACTGGTACGTTACTTGCAATTCGAAACCTCGTGCCGGCAATCTTATCATGTTTGACAGCTCTTGAACGTCTCAACGCCGAGCTCACGTCGAATCTTGCAAGAGTTGAGCCTCTGTCCCGCTCTGGAAAGACATCGGTGCTACATCTGCTGACACGTGAGGCGGCGGATGCAGAGAATCGACAAATACAGCAAGAAGCGATACAATGGAAAAACTTGGCTGAAGGAAAGGATGGTATCATTGAGGAAAAGAACAGGATCATCGAGGAAATGACTCACAGAGGTGTGCATTCGCTATGCTGCTGCTTACACGTCTGACCGGTGATTTTACAGAGAAGGAACTCCAATTTGAGCTTGATATAGAACGCAAAAGGGCAGCATCAATGAAGCCCGAGCGGCCGCCCTCTGCTTCACGGGGTCGAGGGGGTGTTCTCGGTGCTGATAATCCGAAACATGCTGAACTGGTCAGAATATACGAAGATTCAACAAATCTTCTTATTACCAACTTAAGGTCCCAACCTTCGCCCTACTTTAATCTCGATGATTGGACCATGACGTGTATCTTTACCTATATGTCGGACACTAACGACCACAAAAGTAATTCTTTTCTTCATTATTATCAACGATTTCTGACATCTTATACTAGGCGTTAACTTTAATTTGAGCGCTTGCTGGCAGGCGGAGGATCCAGACAGACCGGTCACAGCTCAGCGTGACCTGATTCGGATGATGTATTACACCCCTCTTGAGCTGGACAAAGAGCCGCAAGATTTTGTCGCAAACCTGGGATATCTGAATGCACCTTTCTCGTTCAAGCGAGACCAGATGCCTTTGTTCCTACGGACTTTGTACAGCACTATAAACGAAGCACTCACTGGTGGAGGAGAAAGTGGAAGCGAAGGTGCATCGATGATGGAAGATGTAGAGGTAATTGAATGATGCGGCTGGTAGTTCAGAACGCATACCTAACTGGAAATCTATTTCGACATATTTCATGTAGTAGGATACTCGGCTCTACAGAAACGCCAGCCCGGCATGTTTCTTAACTCACGTTTCGCGGGTGTGTCATTTCATGTTGAACGATGTCTTGAAGTTCCCGCCATAATATCTAAACACTCTTCAGTACTCCTTCTCCAACGCTATTCAAATGTTCTTGTCCGGCGTCCACGACATACTGAAGGAATCTGTCCCAATTCTTTTGCAATGAACTCAGTGCGCGCTGCTTTTCTTCCCCCTCCAGGGTAGAGAACTAGAGATCCGGGGAAAAGAGCCGACATGTAATGCGGTTACCATAAAAATCAGCTGGTAGAGAGAGCGAGGGGCACCTTGATGCTATCTTTCGCCAATTCGCCAAGTTGAATGATACCCGTTATTTCACTTGAAGCAAAGACCTGGCACAGTTTGGAAATTTGACTTAAGCTTCACCAAGTTTGACTACCTAAGTGGACGTACTTGAAAGTAATCAAATGTCAAGCCCATGTTCCCGAAGATGGCTGGATCGTCGGAGCACAAAGCGACATGGACACCATGATTAAGAAGGACAGGCAAAGGATGCATCGGCATTGAGGATGTTAATCGCTAGAGGATCAAAGCGTGATGACCAACGCAGTGATGGCGAGAGTGAAAAACATACAAGAATTTCGTTTCTAGTTGAGCCAAACAAAATCATGAAAACTTGCTGGTCAGAGGACTGAATTAGAGTAGAACACGAACGAGATTGGGCAAACTTCTATCATTATCTCACGTTCCTTGCATACCTCAATTAGTTTGGGATGCTTGACCAGGGAAAACCTGTACCAAAGTCCACATTGCATGAGTTCCTGAGTGCAAAGTGAAGAGCAAGGGAAGGACGAAAAGGACATACCCGTGTCCAATCCTTTTTGTTCCCAGCAGGATAGCGTCATACAAATTCATATCCGCCTTAGTCCCATCACCCAGGGTCTCGCCAGCATGGAACAGGAAGGGAATCTCTGTGTCGGCTGCACGCTGCATCTCGCGAAAATGAAGAAGGGGCTCAATGTAGTCTGCCAAAGGTCTAAGGTTGTTCTCGTCGCCGATGAGGTCGAAGCCTTTGTCACATATGAGCCAGTTGGTCTACCTGACTACCGAGCAACGCGCACCGGCGATAAGATGAGGGAATTCCTTCTTCAATGCGATGCAATCTTGGAGATACCACCCGAGCTCGCTTGGGGCAATGAACCGAATAGCGCAATAGATGATCTGGACGAAGGAATGAGCGAACGGATGACCTGAAGTCAAAGGACAAAAACTGACTCTTGCACCAATGAAATCGTCTTCTCTGCCTTGCTGCCTCATTTCAGCCTTTATCTCTTTCAGGACCGCATCGAAAATGAGCAAGACTTCTCTGTTGTTGCCAACAAGTTGGCCGTTGGCGTCATACCAAGATCTGACCAAAGGACCATGTTAGACCGGCTCCTTCGAAGGATTTAATGCACCATACCTCTGCATCGGGAAGCCAAGTCGAGGCTCAGAGTATGATATACCGTCCTCAATGGAAGATAAAAGATATTCCCGGAAGTAGTCTCTCAAGAGCGGAAGGAAACGAACGAAAGGCTGTTGGTACGTTGAGAGATAGGAACGGTATCTCTGGTTCAGGAAACTTACGAAGCTGATACGGAAAGTATTCTCAAACTTCTTCCAGATCTGGGGAGCACCGAAATCAGGATCATGATGAAGCGTTTCGGGACGCACTCAAGGAGAACGAACCTTCGTGACGGTATTGTATGTTCCATAAGCTTCGCTAGGATTAATCATTAAAGCATCCGTCACCCAGTGATCAAATCCTTCAGGCCCACCAAGGCTTGGACTGAACATCTCTCTAGCCTTTATCATTGGAACCCAGGTTCCTGGTGTGTAGGCAATATCAGTTAAACCCACGGCCTCAATAGTAAACAATTCTGGGGGTAGAGGCCGGAACTCGGGGAGCACAGTCCCAAGATTTGTTGCGTTTAGTGGCTCTGGAACGCGTACATGGAAAGCTGGGTATTGCAAAGCGAGTTCAAGGAGGAGTGATATGTCGACGGTAGCGTCTAAGTGGGCGTGAAGAAGCGCGCCCTTAGGCATCTATTGATGTACATTAACATTCAGGCTGAGCGTGTACGGGTTGAGGGTACATGCCTTTCTTAGAATCTGAAATAGTTTCGTCTGTACAATGATACTTCGCCCTGTCTCAGAACGTAAGTAAATGGGCAGAGGACGTCTTTGAACAGCACCTGTTAGAAATCCCATGCCCGGAAACGGATGGGGTATCAAAGGATAATCAGCGCTCCATACCGAGGCCGCCTCCATAGCTCGAACGTCTCTAAGAATCTCATCCGCCAATTGCTCCAGAGGCGAGATCTTCTTCACATGGTCTGCGCGTGAGGCACGATCTGAAGAAACTAATTCCTTCCTTTGCGCCTCGTATTCGGCGAGATCTGAAGTAGAGACCATGATGGGTGAAATAAAACCTGTGGTTAATTGTCAAATCGTCACGAATTAAAAAGCTGTAATGCTCGGAGCCTTGCAATATAGCGCTCAATGACTTAATGACTCTCAATGACTCATGTAAATCAGGAGTCGTAAGTGACTCAACAAGGAGGTGAGAGAACACTCGTCTGTCTGTACCATATCAGAAATTGGACAGAGAGGCAACAATGAAAGAAATACGAGATATGAGGCATCGCGTTGAGGATGCCGATTTGTGGTGAGGATGAGCAGAGTGCTTCATCGCTCCCATTCCAGACTTAGTCGAGAACGTCTAAACGTTGCTGGAAGCGGGTTGAGCCTTAGTAGTCAGGAACTCCTGTCCCACAGAAGTTGCGTATTCTAGAAATTTATCCCACCGCTTCTGCCACGCCTTTAGTGCAATCTCTTTCTCCTCCGAGCTAAGAGTAGAATACTAACACAGGATCAAGGTTCGTCAATAGACCATTTATACGGTGGTGATGAAGAAGACTTAAACTAACCTTGATGCTGTCTTTCGCTATCTCGCCTAGTTGAATAATACCTGTAATCTCACTCGCAACAAAGACCTAGACACATCATGGCTCAGCGCTCAGCGGGCGTAAATTGTTATGCGGTTAGATGAGCTTACCTGATAGTAATCGAATGTCAATCCCATGTTACCAAACACTGCAGGGTCGTCGGAGCACAGTGCAACGTGGACCCCGTGGTTAAAGAGGATAGGGAGAGGGTGCATAGGCATGGAAGACGTCAATCGCTGGACGGACAAAGGGATATATTAATGATAGGTGATGATTGAAGCGGAAATGATTTACAAGGATTTCGTTACTATCGAGAACCGTCGGATTAATGCGATGTATGAATATGAAAAATTGCTGTAAAGGAGGATACGCACGATATAGGGCACACTTCCACAGCGATTTCGCGCTCCCTGCATATCTCAATCAACTTCGGGTGTTTCACTAACGAAAACCTATATTAAACCCGTCAGCCACAGAGATACATAAAGTTTGAAAATGCGGTAAAACCAACCCATGGCCTATTCTCTTGGTTCCTAGTAGGATCGCATCATACAGATTGATGTCCGCCTCGGTCCCGTCTCCTAAAGTCTCACCGGCATGGAATATGAAAGGAATATCTACGCCAGCTGCCTTCTGCATCTCTCGGAAACGAAGGAGGGGCTCGATATAGTAGATGAGGGGCTTCAGGACGTTTTCATCCCCAACGAGATCGAAGCCTGCGCGCGCGCATTATGAGTATATCAGTCGTCGAGTGTCAAAATTTAAACACACCAGCAATGAGGTGAGGAAATTCTTGTTTGAGTGCAATGCAGTCTTCCAAGTACCATTCCAGTTCTTGAGGTGTCAAGTTCCGGATCGTCGAGTAGATGATCTGAGTAGTACATACACAGAGAGATGAGTACTGAGATACATTTAGCGAGCAACACCATACCCTTGCACCAATAAATTCATCTTCTCTACCCTGCTGCTTTAGCTCTGCCTTGATCTCGTTCAAGACCCTATCAAAAATGGCCAAGACTTCTCTGTGGGTGACAACGAGCTGGCCGTCAGCATCGTAGAACAACCTGGGTAGAGGGCGCGAAAAGTGAGCTATCTGGTGCCTCAGAAGAGAACGTTCTTTCTACTGTACTTTTGCAAGAAGTTGATCCGAGGTTCGACATATGATATACCATCCTCAATGGACGTTAAGAAGAATTCACGGATATACTCGGTCAAGAGTGGGACATATCGGATGACTGGCTTGAATATGCTTCAACATGAGGGAAACTGCGAGAGTGAGCAGAAATTTACATACAGAGCTGACGAGAAATGTGCTTCGGAATTTCTGCCAGATCTAGAAGAAAAAGACGTTATGATAGGCTTCTTGAAACAGATATGTACGAATCGAACCTTGGTGACTGTATTATGTGTCCCGTAAGCTTCACTGGGATTGATTGTCAGGGAAGCTGTTACCCAACGATCGAATCCTTCAGGTCCACCGAGGCTAGCATCGAACATGTCTCTAGCTTTGGTCATCGGCACCCACGTATTTGATACATAGGTAGCATCAGTCAACACCACATCCCCGGTAGTGTACGAATCCTGCGGTAGAGCTTGGAATTCAGGAAGTACAGATCCAAGATTTGCTGCTGTCAACGGTTCACGAGCGCGGACATGAAATGCAGGATACTTCAAAGCAAGTTTGAGGAGGAAAGATACGTTCACAGTAGCGTCAAGGTGTGCATGGAGAAGTGCACCCTTCGGCATCTAAATTGAACGCAAAAAATCAGTCGGGTTAATTCCAAATTATGCCAAAGGCGTACGTACCTTGCTCAAAATCTGAAAGATCTTCGTCTGTGTGATGATATTGCGGCCTATCCTAAATGGTAAACAAACGCGTCTGATCGGCGAAAAATCGCGGGTTCGATGAGTACCTGTCAGAAACTCCATTCCGGGGAAAGGATGGGGGACTGAAGGATAATCTGCACTCCAGACTGAGGCAGCCTCTATAGCTCGAACATCCCTAAGAGTCTTGTCGGCCAATAGCTCTGTCGGCGAAAGACCTTGCTTCTTATGGTCTAAACGCAAAGCTCGATCCGATAATATGAATTTCTCCCTCTGTGATTCGTATTCAGCAAGCTCCGAGGTACCAGGCATATTGTAGCAAGGAAGGTGGATTCGATAAATGATGACTCGGAAATCATGATCAGCGGCGGTAGCCGCGAATGTGGCTAATTGTATATGTTTATTTCGGAAGCCAAAGACTTCTCCTTCTATGTTGACCACGACGTTCCTCGCATTGGTAGTTCGACTATTGATTGCAGTAGGGACGCGTACGGTCTTTCAACCAGATGAATACTTCCAGTCTCTTGAACCCGCACATCACATAGTATTTGGTTATGGTCATTTGACCTGGGAATGGCTCAATCCTCGGCCTATACGCAACATACTTTATCCCGCATTGAATGTGCCTATTTATTGGCTATTGAAATCAACAGGCCTTGACCGCCACGAAAAACTTGGGGACCTTTTGATTGTATGTTTCTATGAGGAAGGCTAGATTCAAGTCTCAAAGTGTTTGTGCCAGATAATGGGTCCACGGCTTTTACACGGTGGCTTTGCAGCCGCGACTGATATCTGGCTCTGCGAGCTGACGCGAAAAATATTAGGGCAACGCTATGTATCAACTGCGGTAAGGCATACTCATTATACTCCTAATGAGCTAAATGTTGAGGAATGGTTGCGCAGCTGTTTCTTTCTTTGACTTCCTTCTTCCATGCGCTCTCTCTGTCTAGATCCTTGTCGAATTCATTAGAAACATCTTTGACGACAATAGCGTTATCATTCTACCCTTGGGACCCTTCCTTAACACACACAAAGTGCGGCGAATTCGTCTCGTGGAGGATACCTTCGTACTGACCGTCGACAGATGGGAGCTAAGAAAAATGCTAATATTTGCCGCTTTGGCATGTTCCGTGCGAGCAACCAATGCCATCATATGGGTTTTCTTAATTTCTAATCTCATCTGGAGACTAAGAAATGAAGCTAAGGCACTGGTCACTATCTTTGTTGATGCGTGCGTCATAGGGTATGCCTCTCCTTTCTGTCGGCAGGGATGTTCTTTACGATTTATGTTAAAGGATGCTAGCAGCGGTTCTTTTGCTCGGTCTGGACACTCTGTATTACGGAAGATTGACTTTTACGCCATTGAGCTTTGTCGTCACTAACCTTTCTGGTGTCTCTCTCTTCTACGGTGCCAGCCCTGGGCACTACTACCTTTCTCAAGCTCTTCCGATATTATGCACATCGTCTCTGCCTTTTGTCTTGGACGGCATTTGGACGACTGTCAGAGGCTTCACCAACCCTTCCACAAGGACCATGCTCGGTGTGGTAGTATGGACCATTGCCGTTTACTCTCTGACCGGTCACAAGGAGTGGCGTTTCATTCACCCTGTTCTGCCTCTATTGCACATATTTGCCGCCAAGTCGTTGGTTGACAGATCGATCCTCGCAGGTAAACAGAAAGTGAAGTATAGCATTTTGCCCGTTCGAAAACGCTACATTTATTTCCTCCTCCTGACATTGCCTGCATCCATATACGTCGTCTTATTCTACTGTAGCGCTCCAATAAGCTTCATGGCGTTCCTTCGAGGCTTACCAGCCCCGGAGCTTCAGGGTGGGAGTGTGGGCATCCTGATGCCGTGTCATTCTACGCCTGGACAAGCGTATATACATCGGCCTCAGCTAGCGCACGGGGAATTATGGGCGATAGGGTGCGAGCCGCCGTTGGAGTGAGCATTGATCAATGAATTGCAATGAGGTCATGCTGACTTAGCTCGTTTGTAGGGGTCAAGATCCAAGAACATATCGCGATCAGGCTTCTGTCTTCTTCCAAAATCCATATCAATATCTAACAGAGTGTTTCCCTGCCCAAGTCGACCCCAGTTTTCCTGTATCGCCGTACCCGGCATCCATACCAGGAAGGTCGTCTGACATCTATCCTTGGGCCCACGAGTGGCCACGGTACCTGGCGTTCTTCGGTGCGCTTTTGGAGCAGGACGGTGTGCGGCATCTCCTGCAAGAAAAAGGGTACGAGGAAGTGTGGAAACGGGGGCGGTACTGGGAAGGAGATGGTGACGAGAGAAAGGGCGGTGTGAGGGTGTGGAAATGGAGGAATCAGTGATAACAGCAGCAATGTGAATGACCAAACCCCCCCTCCCCCCTCTAAACATAATCCTTACGTGAGAGTAGAGATATTCTGGAATCTAAAAGCGCGAGTTTGATAATACAGTCAATTCCAATCGATGAAGCTAAGTACTGTCGACGTCATCATAAATCTCAGATGCCCGCGAAGTGTCGGCAATACAGTTCGAAGTCAACATTAGGCACCTCCTCAATCGACCGTCAACCGTCATGTCTCTGTGTCGGATATAGGACATTCTTCAAGTCTCCCAGCTCTCATTACAGTATACTCTAGTCTCTG
Organism: Neonothopanus nambi; assembly: GCA_003987895.1. Lineage (NCBI taxonomy): Eukaryota > Fungi > Basidiomycota > Agaricomycetes > Agaricales > Omphalotaceae > Neonothopanus > Neonothopanus nambi. Next base: position 17,367 of record RCHF01000116.1, read on the forward strand.
AAAAATGCATTATAAAGGCTGTCAGCTGGACAGAGCCGTTGAAAGGACGCACTACATTGATGACATACAACTGTATCATACAGTCATGCCTCGAAGAAGGACACCTATCTTGGTACACCCACTCTCTCACAGCGTCGGACATCACAGGCTTTAAAGCTGCTCCGTTAGAGTTAAAACCGAGGCATGAAGAAGATCTGAAAGTACCGTAGACACAGCTCTACGCAATATTCGCGGCCTGTTGGCACGCGCGTCCATGCATGAGGTGGATAGGCACTTTCGATTGCTGGGCATGGTTTCGTGGATGCCAGCTCGAGGGGAATATGATGAGGCATACCCTTTACAACATAAGGACCCCTAAGGGTCAATTTATGTAAATCCCGCGGAAGGGGAATAACAAGCTGAGGGTATGTAGTACGAGGGCGCACATGGAATTTGTACGGGTGAGAAGTGAGAACATTTAGGAAGTCTGCAACATTTTTTCGGTGATCGCATGATCTTCAATTCTTGACACTTATACAGTGGTGGATCGAGATTCTGGGGCTCATTCGAGAGCGGGCTTCCGCGTCAACTTTAAAATGTTGAAAAATCCCGGATAGAAGAGGAGTTTGGTCGCTGCAGGAAAACAAACGCGCACGCTCCAAGCACAACCCCGATAGGCTAAGGAGATGTGTCGGATGTACTAAACAAACAGAGCTCAAAAGTGAAGACCGTAATGATGGAAGGAACAAAAAAAGAAGCAATGACGAACCAGTGAACAGAAGAGGATCCAGAGCGTGTAGATATATTCAAATTGTGCCTTGTACTGACCGACAAAGAGGAACAAAACGGAATGAATCATATGAAAGGCATCGTAGTACCTTGAACCCTGGCCCCAAACCTGAGAGAGAGAAGTAGTGCCTCGACATCATTGGACAGACTCGGAGTAGCATTCTCGGAAACTACTGAGTATCAGATATGCCAGTCAGTAGCCACATTTTGCAATAAGAGAAGGACCAAGTCTAGGTGATACTTTTGAGAAATTGGATAAATTACATGCTTGTTATCCATTGGACGCCGGACGGCCGCGGCCCGCAGATGCCAGAGACGGCGTTGGATGAGTTCGACCGACGATGTTACGGCATACACACGTGACTTTCACATGACATGCGCGTCTTAGGATTCGTGTTTTGAATTATTTGGCTTTCAACGACTCTTTCAAGAACCTCCAGCTCCATGTCCTCCCGCTCGTTTGATTTTAGGCGGATTCCACTCTTTTTCATTCTTCTCTTTCTCCTTCGCTCTACTATAGCTGCTGAGCCTGCGTGGAATGGTTATACTACTCCTGACTCGATCAAGCCACAGCCATTCACACCATACTATCATGCTCCTGGCACGAGGAGTTATGATTCGCGCTCTCCTTTAATTCATTATTCTGGCAACTGGGAAACACTCTTTGCGGCTCACTTTACTGGAAAGTCTGTTCGCTCTACCTCTGATCCGGGTGCTTTTGTGTCTTTTTCCTTCTCCGGCACTGGAGTTGAATGGTACGGCAATTGCGATAGAAGTCACGGCACCGCGAAAGTCTTCATTGATGGACGTCTTGTGTCCTCAGTGAATACGTGGTGTGACTCTCCTACTCCCAGGTCCGGTCAGCGGCACTATGCCAACTATACCTTGGAACACGGTCATCGACATACTATCAAGATCGTAAATACAGGCCTCAAAATAGATACAAGCGCCTTCATAGTCTCTGGATCTGGATCTGCCTCCAAAGTCAAACCTGCTCCAAAAGTCGCAAGCAAGTCTTCCAACGACCATAAACTGGCGCGTTCTACTCCAACTTCTTGGACTTTGAAGCAAAAAGGTACTACTGGTGTTAATGCTATGCAGCTCGCTGTTATCTCGGAGACACAAGCATTAATCATTGATAAAGTCGAGCACAACCCTCTTACTGTTGACGGTCATCCTGCTTGGGCCACTCTATTTAACTTCAAGACTCAAGCCCTGACTCCTCTTTCTGTTCAATCGAACTCTTTCTGTGCTGGTGGTACATTTCTAGGAAACGGAACGCTAGTCAATGTTGGTGGAAACCCCGTTGTCGAAGATCACACTTCTTCCGCAGATTTTGGTGATGTGGATGGATTACAAGCAATACGACTCTTTGAACCTTGTAACGATGACGGTGACAATTGCTCGATCTACGAAAACCACGCTCGTATCAGAATGGCCAGCCCCCGGTGGTACAATACAGTCCTCAGGATTTCTGATGGAAGTGCGATGATAATCGGAGGTTCAAAGAAAGGTGGATGGATCAACAACGCAACCGTTAACAACCCCTCTATCGAATACTTCCCCCCGAAATCAATTCATGGGTCAAACGGCTTGCCTATTCATCTCCCATTTCTCGTGGACACTCTTAGTTCTAATCTATTTCCTATTGCCTTTTCTCTCCCTGATGGCAAGATCTTTATGGCTGCCAATCGCGACGCAATGGTATATGATTGGAAGGCCAACTCAGAGCTCCGACTTCCCGCAATTCCGAACGGTGTTCGAGTGACATATCCTATGGCAGGCTCTGGTCTATTGCTCCCTCTGACGCCCGAAAACAACTACACCCCGGAAGTCTTATTGTGCGGCGGGTCGACATTGGATGATACAAAGCCCGGCTATGAGATGTCTTCACAAGATCCCGCCTCTTCCCAGTGCTCTCGTATAGTTCTCACTGCTGACGGTATCAAGGCAGGATGGCAAGTTGAGCAGATGCCACACGCTCGTATCATGCCTGATCTTGTCCTTCTACCCACTGGTCAAGTTGTTATTGTCAATGGCGGGGGCAGTGGAATCTCGGGATACGGGAACGTTCGCAATCAAGTCGGCGCGTCAAATGCAGATCACCCGGTTTTCACCCCTACGCTTTACGATCCCAGTGCTCCCGTTGGTCAGAGGTTCTCTACGGAAGGAATGCCAACTAGTAGTATCCCTCGGCTATACCATAGCGTTGCTACTTTGACTCCTGACGGAGAGATCATGATCGCTGGAAGTAATCCGAACCTGGACCGAAGTGAAGTGGAATATGGGACGGAATACAGGGTAGAATGGTTACGCCCCCCTTACATGGATGCTGCAAGACCGACAATCACCCATTACAGCAAGTCTATTGCCTATGGCGAGTCAACTTCCATAACCGTAAACACTTTGAAGTCGGGTGCCGATGTTAAAGGTGCGCTCCATAGTAAGAAACATGATTTTGTCTTCTAACTCGCAAATTTCCAGTGGTTCTCATGGACTTTGGCTTCGTTACGCATGCGGTGCACGCGAACTCCCGGCTGGTGTATCTCAAAACGGCTCTCTCAAACGGCAATGAGCTGCAGATTGAAGGCCCCCCTAATGGTGGCGTGTATCCTCCTGGACCTGCCTGGTTGTGCGTAGTCCAGGATGGCGTCCCCAGCCCAGCTGTAAAAATTATGGTCGGCAATGGTAAAGGTCCTGAGGTCGATGAAAAGGCAATAGAGAAGTGAGTACTCTTCTTATTCTGTGGGTATGTGTATTCAGCCTACTCTTTGATGCAGTTTGCTAAAGTCGACCGCTGTCGACCAATATGAAAACGGGAAACATGACAAGAGCGGAGGGGAGGGGTCGGAATAAACCGACACATCTATATATCACAACTCTCATACATTTTCTTTCGGATGGTTTTGCACGCTCAGCTATGTTTCTATACCCATGTCATCACTATACCCTTCATATCAGCACACTCAATGCTATTCCTACCGCATAATCTTACTTGGTTTTCCTTACATGCCCTTCTATTGTATATGTATGTGGAATGTTGAAACATCTTATGACCCTTAGTTCGCTTTTCGGTTTGGGACGCATAAAGAAATACAGATATCCGTAAATCTATAGACATGGGGAGTATGTTGTTACAGAGCGCGTTGACGCATACCACTACTAACTGTGCGCAGACCGGCGTACACCTTGCCAGGAGGTGAACCTAAAATCAGAGATACAATGGCATCCCGGGCAACTTTGATATTTTGGAAAGAGCCCATGATATGTATTTTGCTATGAAAGATCAGTTAGATATTGTGATGATACGGACAAAAAATTGAGGACGCACGTATCGGCCAAGACAATTCTAGTTCTGCTAGCATTTTCGATGGTGAATTTCGTCTTGCCATCTTGACCCGCAATACGACCTGAGAATGAAGTGTATAAGGCAGAAACGTGGACCAGAATTATCGTAACAACTGACCGATAGCTCGGGAGAGATGGTCTCCTTGTAAAGTTTTCACGTCTTTTATTTCGAAAGAATCAAGGTATAGATCATCGAGCCTCAGCAAAGCGATGGCATCCTAGGAAATCGGGAAAGTTCAACCACAGAAATATTTGATTATAACGAACAGATGCACACATTCACGTCGAATCCCAAAGCATATGCCTTCACAAAATCGGCACCCTTTTGCAAAGCGCCGATATCTTTTGTATGTTTTGACGTCTGCGATTGAGGTTGTCAATAACCAGTCCACAAGAAAAATTTCACCGATTTATCGTACCCGTGCTTCCACACATCTCCGCTGTACATTCATCCTCACTTGCAATCCCAAAATCTCCGTCAACGGACCAAATATGTTAATCCAATCCTTTTTCAGCGGCGTCATTCGATGTGGAGGAATCGGTATCCGCCTCGTTTCTGATTTTAGAGTCGTTCGCATTGCATCGGCGGATATGGGATTAAATGAAGGTGCGGCAGATGTACTAGGAAGAGAGCTATCGTCGACGTCGATCATAATGTCATCGTCGCCATTAGCTTGGTCTTCATTATCAGGTAAAGAGTCGGTCAAGGGCTCGAGTTCACCCATGTTTTCATCTGCATCCACAAGCGCAGAGGAGCTTTGAGCTGCCTGAGCAGGCTTTTTCGACATTTTTCTGCGGTTCTTGCGGGGTGCAGAGGTGCCCGGTTCTATGTGAGCGACTACCATTGTTTCCGTTGAGTTTCTGGAAAAGGGAAGACTCGGATTTTCTTTTTTTATGAAGGGCTCGTGGTGGGGGCCTGCAAGACACTTTTATGGCTTTTGTTTACTTCTGGCCTCTGGTTGTAACAATCCCGGCACTTTCAACAAAGCTTCAGCTCACTGAACGCCGACCTGATAGCCATTTTTGAGTTCCTAATATCTAGGCCGTGTTAACTTCTTACGTTCATGATCATGAGGCCCTCGAGATTCAATATACAGCCGCTAGCCATATCACAAGACATTATCGCTTCTATATATATCAGGCCTAGGGTGCCGTCTTCGCCTGGACAAGTAATCCCCAACATTCTGAGTGCCAATTGAATTCCTGCTCTGGCTTCAAGTAACGGGTCTTGATAGAAGTCAATTAGCATCATGTTGTCCCTACTCCTATTACAATTGGCTTCTCCCGAATACCAATGTAGTCCTAGCACCTTCTTGAGGTTCTTGTATAAGGGTGACTGCTAGGGTTCGACTTCTTATCGCCCAGTGCCCACTTCATCCACAATCATGTCTGTCATCGGCTCTCCGGATGAAAAGTGTTCTGTCAAGTCGGCGCCTTCATCGTTACACGAAAAGGTGGATGGAAATGAATCTGCATCCTTCACCGAAGAGCAGCTCAAAAAATTGCAGAGGCGTATTGGTATGTCCCGCTCTTCATTCGCCCTGTTGATTTAACTGATTGAAGACCCAAAGATTATCGCATTATGCCGTGGCTATGTTTAACCTATATGTTCATGAGGATGAATGTCAATAGCATCGGAAATATAGCTATCATCAATGTCGAGCAGAAACATGACATCAAGACGCAGCTTCACTTGTCCCCTTCGCAATGGAACTGGGTCATCTCGTGCTTTACCTATACTTACATGTTTATGGAGCCCGTGTCGACAATGATGATGAAGAAGACATCGTATGTTTCTCTTTTGGTGGACCCTTATCATCTTGTTTATCTCCACTTCTCGCTAGCCCAAGTCGCTGGATCTGTCGGATCATGGTGAGCTGGGGAATTGTGGCATGTTGCGGGGCTGCCGTGCAAAACTACGGCGGTCTGATTACCGTCAGAACATGTAAGTGCCAGAGGGTAAAGCTTGACGTACGAGCCGCTGAAAATGAACGAATGGACAGTACTTGGTGCGACCGAAGGTGGTTTCTTCCCGTGCATTCTGTATTACCTAGCTTTCTGGTTCCGCCCTGAAGAAATCACTCTACGTATGTGCATCATGATCGCATTCGCCACTTTCAGTGGGATTATCAGTGGCTTTGTTTCGTTTGGTGTCGCCTTTGCTGATGGGCGCCTGGCTGGTTGGCGGTGGCTCTTTATCATTGGTCAGACATATTCGTCTATAGCTAGGGTGTGCAGCTAACACTTCCTAACAGAAGGAATACCTCCTGTGATCCTAGGCATACTCACCCTTTTTGTACTTCCCGATTATCCGGAAACTGCCAAGTTCCTTACTGAAGAGGAAAGAACGATAATCAAGGAGCGTCTCTACGACGGCGCTCCTTCAAAAACCAGCAGGACTTGGAATACGAAACAGGCTTTAGGGCTCTTCCGTGACCCGACTTTCTGGTCTTTTGCTGGTGTATGGGTCTGCAATGCTTTGGGAAATCCAACACCTTCGTTTGTTCTTCCAACAGTAATCTACCAGCTAGGTGCAACATTTTCTGTTTGCCGCCTCTTTTCGCTATAACTTTCGATAGGATTCACGTCAACCAATATCGCCAACGTCCTCACTATTCCATCTTCTGCTGCTATCTTCCTGACACTGGTCATTTGCGCTTGGTTTGTCCGCAGAGGTTACTGGAATCCTTTTTGCGTATCATTTATATGTAAGCCTGCCTTGTGTACTGAAGGATGACTACATAATGATGTACATTCCAGTGCAGATTGTGAATTTGGTGTGCTGCATAATTTTTATGACGGTGAAGGTAGGACGCGATGTGCCTACAGATCATCTTCGGCTCATCTTTTCTTTGTGTAGACACCTGCCACACGATTCGTATTCATTCTCGTGGCTCGGGCGGCATCCAATACCATCGTCAATATACTCTGGCCTAGTAGGGTCGCCGCGTTACATGGCACAACCGCTGTTGGTCTGGGTATTGCGCTATCCAACCTGATCAATAACATTGACGGTCTCGTCAGCCCGCTTATCTTTTCTTGTGGGTTCTTTGGTCTCACAGACTGAAGGATTGCTTACACAGGTTTTATTTCTACAGCAATCTACGGACCCCTCTATCATGTCTCGTATTCTGCCTGCGCCGGGATCTTATCAGTAGGAATTATAATGATTGCTATTACCGCTGCACTCGTTGGCAGGCCAGTGGTGTCTTTCCAGACCATGAGACGAATGTTTGGCTTGAACCCCTCAAAATGAGGCAGATCAAACAGGAAGCCGGTTGTGCGGTTCGGATTTGAAGATTGAAGATGTGTCAGAGGTTGACTACTTTCGTCTTGAATTCGTACTTTTTTCTTGGACCTATTGGTGCTACAGTTCATATGATAAATGTGTTGCTTGCTCAATCCTATTTGGCCGCCTCATAGAGTCCATTTGTACACTTTAAAGTATCTCGAAGCGCGCAAGTAATGCTAAGATGCTAGTCACAATTTCGGATCTGCTTTGAAAGACGCTGACATCGTTTAATTTAACTGTCATCGTTCAATTTATGTAAAAATTTTGTCTGCTTGTTTAGTACATGTCGCTTCAGTTCGAGTATGTATGCAGTAAGTTGAGCTTCAAGTTTGCTCGAGCGTCGAGACTCGTGAGCAGACGCGTTGCCGTATGGGCCTGGCGGATGAAATGCCATCTGCGATTCCAGGAACCAGCATGTGATACTTGGTTATAGCTCGTATAAACGCCATCCGGTCATTCATCTTCATTCTCACCTTTCTCTTTTGCTGCCATGTCTAAGCTCGAATACACCCCACTGGATGAAATTGACCGTGTAAGATACTCATTCCATCCTTCTCTGTTTCCAATGGCGCATGTTCATGTTTTGCTATAGATTTATGCCGACCTGAAGGCTGGATTCGCGTCTGGAAAGACAAAATCCATTGCGTACCGGAAGTATCAGCTACTTCAGCTTGCGTACATGCTCAAAGACAACCTAAATCGTTTCGAGGAAGCGTTGGCAGCTGATCTAGGCAGACCACTGCTGGAGGCCAAGTTGTGAGTGACCAGCTACGAGCGCATTTGCTTCGCATATCTCATACTCTTCTTCATGCAATTAGCCTGGATACTGTCTCATCCATTACGGAAATAATGGCGACGTATTCCAATGTTGAAAAGTGGGCAAAGCCAGAGAAACCTGGTTTCTCTCTCAACTGGACTCCTATGCGTCCAGTCATTCGCAAAGAACCCAAGGGTGTTGTGCTCATTATTAGCCCGTTCAACTATCCTCTCTTCCTGACAATACCTCCTGTGGTGTGCACCTTCCTGCTACTTTGCTTTCCTTCATGCATGCTAAGACCACGCGTTAGGCTGCGGCTATCGCGGCCGGGAATGCTGTTGTCTTGAAACCCTCCGAGTCCAACCCGGCGACTAGTGGCCTTCTCGCTGAGCTCCTACCTAAATATTTAGATCCTACTCTGATTCGCGTTGTCAATGGTGGCGTGCCGGAGACTACAAAGGTGTTCAATATTATTATTATCTGTTATCATGCACTGAAACCGTCTTGTCAGCTTTTGGAATTTCCTTGGGGACATAGTACGTGGTATCAGCGTTGAAACCTTCATTATCAGCTAATGAGAGTTTCTCGGTCCTAGTTCTTTATACTGGTGGTGGAAGAGTGGGTAAAATCGTGGCTGCAGCTGCTGCAAAGCATTTGACACCAATCACATTGGAGGTTTGTGCCGTTCATGAGCATAGCAGGTTAGTATTGACGATGTTCATCCCCAATATCAATGTAGCTTGGAGGTAAGCTTTTCTGGTGGTTCTAGTTCATTTTCTTGTTCACATTCCTGGCATGACATAGGAAAATCGCCCGTGTTCATTGATCCCAAGTGTGACATTAAAGTAGCTGCAAGGAGGATCCTGTGGGGAAAGGCAGCCAACGCAGGTCAAACATGTGTAGCGCCAGACTATGTTCTCGTGCCCAAAGATTTTCAGGATACTTTTATTCAAGCTTTGCAAGAAGCGTGAGTCCTTTGTTTATTTCACCTTTCTTCCACGAGTAAACAAAACCGCCCACTAGGTACAAGGAGTTTTATCCAGATTCGCCTGCTGCATCTGGTCAGATGTCTCGACTTGTTACTCCTCAAGCATTTGCTCGTGTCAGCGGATTGCTAGAGAAAACGAAAGGCACTGTTGTTATTGGTGGTGAAAAAGATGAATCGACGAAATTCATCGCTCCTACTGTCGTCAAAGACGTACAATTCGATGATTCACTGATGTCTGAGTAAGTGCATGCAATATGAACATCGGGGAAAACGATTAATCTTCGCTCCCAGAGAGATTTTCGGGCCAGTTCTTCCAGTCATTCCAATCAATGACATTGACGAGGGCATAGCATATGTCAACGCCAAGTAAGCCCTTTTACTTGAATAACAATTCCTATATTCAGCTCATGAGGGATGTAGTGATCATCCACTGTCCTTATATGTTTTCTCGCAAGATGAAAAGTTCAAGTCCAAAGGTCCATCACTATTCACGACTGGTCTAGCCAATAACTAACCTTTCCCGCTGTACAGTCTTCGATTCCACGCAAAGCGGTTCCGCCATGGCCAATGAAACCATCATACATCCTGCAGGTCCGTATACATGATTGTGATTATTTCTTTGCTCATGATCATCTAGCGGAGGGTCTTCCCTTCGGTGGTATTGGCCCTAGCGGGTGTAAGTATTCATATCTTCTTGTTTTTTCTAATCTTAATTTCGTCCTCATATTACCATAGCGGGTTATCACACTGGGAAGGCAGGTCTTCTTCGATCCGTAGCACTGTTGGGGTTGTTTATCTTCTATATTTCTCTCTTCAGTTTGGGTTCGACACGTTCACGCATTTCCGTTCTTCACTGGACTCTCCCAGATGGTGTGTATTCCGATTTTCTCACCTTCTCGCCTTTTTTTGAACCGGAAATACCAGGCTTGACCTCATTATGAGCTTCCGCTATCCTCCTTACACCGTATGTGTTGTCTCATCTTGGCTCAGAACAGCATCCTCAATCCATATGCTTCGTAGAACAAGAAGGTGCAGGCCATAGACAGGCTCATGAGTATAAAACTACCTGCTCGCCCACGCGGACCGCCGACTTCTGAGAGAGGCTCCACGTCCTGGACCAAATGGTTTTCATTCATTCTTGCTCTTATCTTGGCTGGGGGTCTAATGAAGCGCCAGATTAAACCTTGAGCAGTATTCCTATCTTCTTGACATATACCCCGGGAAAAAAGACCTATTATCGTATGTATCTTCTTCTTTGGAGATCTTGGAAGATGTTTGTTTTGGCCTGAGCGATGATTTCTTAGCTACGAGCCCCCACCTGTTGTATTTCGTATTTTAACAGAGAGTTTGTATACATTTCATGTTGTGTGAATCCGGCCCGCTGTTTGAACCCAATGCCGCCCATGGTCAGCTTTGACACTTGTCCTCAGACATTCACCATGTCCAGTAACAACAGCCAGCCCAACCAGAACGAGGGAGTCCCAGAAGGTCTAATACTATGCGATCTTCTTATGAACTCATGCTGACTTGGGTCTACCAGCCTTACAGGCTCTTCTTCAGGCTATGTCGCCGGATGCTACTCAAAATGTGACCCCAGAAGCTCTGCAGAGACTCTCCGACAGATTATCAGCGTTGATGGGCGAAGATGTTGTAAGAGATGCATTTGCACACAAAGATAGAGCGGGTGAGGTGCGTCTCAGTTTATGTGCTTTATGTATAGCTAATCATGGTCTCTCACCGTAGCTCGTTAACGAGGAGGGCCTACCTATCGTCGACATCACCGAATCAGAAACTGATTCTCAAAATACTACCAACTCGAATATCACGCTCACTGAAGACCCAAAACTTGTCCCCTGGTCCTCCCTCCCACCTGCCGAGCGCGAACGCAGGAGACGAGAGCGTGATCGTATTCTCGATCTCTTAGAAGCCGAAGAGGAACTAGAGCAGAGAAGAGCCGATGAGAAGGAGAAATTGGAAAGACAAGAAGCATTGGAGAAACGGAAACAGGCGGCTAGGACCGAGATTGAGCAACTGAAAGCTTTGAAGGAAACTCATAAGAAAATGGGGAAGGCCTTGTTGCGAGCTAGCAAGGAGGAAAATGGTTCTCTCCCTGTAACGGAAAAGAAACCGGGCAGCTCGAAGAAAAGCGTCAGTTTCGCCGAGGCACCTCAGGAGACAGCATCATATTCTGCAGAAACCGTGGAGAAAACTGACGAGACAGACTGGGGTGATGTTGCTCAAGGGAGATTACGACCTTCGAACCGAACTGCAGCATTTTCTCAAAGCGAGCGGCTGATGAAAATGTCTGTTGTCGAGCGCATACCTGGTGCTGGGAAGCAGCGTGCGATTGAGATAAAGAACGAGGAGGGCGATTCGGACGATGAATCAGACTTGGGTGTATCGAACTCGGATGAGGGTGAAGCACACGATGATTCTGCGACAGAGTATTCGGATAATGATGCTCAGGGAGACAGCGAGAATAATTTAGAGGAGGAGGTCGATTTTGATTTCGCACAGCACCAGCGGGAGATTGCTTTGGAGTATCACCGGAAAAGGGGGGAAATTGGTGAAGCAGCAGCGAGTGCTCTTACTTCTCATACTCATGCCGCTGAGGAAGGGCCCTCTGCGGATGTATCTGTCGAGAAGACTCGACCTCCGATATCTCAATTCAGAGCCAACCGGCTCGTCTCATCATACGCTGCATCTGCGCCTTCTTCGTCAACATCTCAATCACTTGAATCGTCAGTCTTGCCAAAGTCTGGTACTCAAACATTACAGAATGCTATTCGTATGGGTAAATTGGATGATGACGAAAATCTAATTGGCGGAGATGCCGGGGAAAGTGGTAGCGAGGGAGAAAATGAAAATATGCAGGATATACTGGAACTACTCAAGAAAGGCGAGGTATATAATTTAGGTCCAAATGGTGAATTCATACACGCCATCCCCCCTCTCAACAGTTCATCGGCTTCGGCAGCTCCAGCTCCACCTTTCACCGTTCCATCTGAGCCTTTACCCCAAAAACCAAAGACATCAAAGTTCAAGCTTGCGAGGTCGCAGGCGAGTCGAGCTGTCGACACTGGGTCTCCTTCCTTGGGTACCCCGACGTCGAGCACTCCCGTCTCGACTGTCGGTCGTTCGTCTCCCAAGTTGCCCACGCGTTCTGTCGTTGTCGAACGCGTGCCCACAAGCACTACTTCTCCTGTCCCTGACGCCGCCAAGTCAAATGCTGACCACAAAAACTCGTTGCCGTCCGCGCATGCAAAATTTTCACCAATAAGCCCACCGGATCAGCTAGCACAGACGGTCAGCGGTAGTCAGGCTACAGCGGTCATTGAATCAGCATCTTTCCCGCGTTCGACCAGCGCTTCGTCTCCCATGATAATTGACTCACCATCATTCCCGTCCACTTCGAGGCCATCTTACAGGCCAGAGCGGCCGCCAGTCATCATGTCTTCCACAGTTGTCGAGTCAGGTCGTTATGCCTCTCAAGGGTCAGCGCCTAGTACGGAGGCTGAAAATGTTAATAGTTCGGGACCAGCGAAGAAAATGTCGAGATTCAAAGCGGAAAGGATGTAGACTGAAAGAGGCGGTTTCAGTGTAGCGAGAGAGTATTGTATTAGTCGTATAGAATGATTCTGTTAGCCACTTCCTGGCAGTAGGCTAGGCCATTAGGCATGCTCCGTCCGATTTACCATCGCATTCGAACGGAGTGACAAAATTACCGTATACTCAGTAAATGTAAAAATTTTCGCAGTATAGCAATGCTGAGTATGTATAATACACTTGATTTGGATGACTATAGAACAATGACGAGCAAAAATATGTATAACGAGTTATGCGAAATTCAAATCAAAAATATGATAAAAGTTGCACCTCATGCTGTCTACTATGCTAGGAGGCTTGAATAAGGGCGAGCCATAATAATGTGATGTGGGGATGCAGTAGATGAAATAAGATTGACGCTGACGTTGAGGTGCGAAATAAAAAGTCCAGGACTGAGTGGAAAAGACTAATTGAGATTAATAAGTGATAACCAAGTCCTCGAGCGCCGATACGACTTCAGACATGGTTGGTCGATCTTGATGGTCTTGAGCCCACATGCGCTCTATCAGATCGACAATTTCAGGACACCATTGTTTTCGAAGGCCAGTTATAGAGGGTCTGAAGCGGAATTAGCGAAGCAGAAACCCACAAAGTGTAGGGATGCTCACCGTTGTCGTTTTGATCCAACAATTTCATAAATGGC